>LPNX010352828.1:31569-54069 GCA_001517045.1 Pseudotsuga menziesii | reverse complement strand
GATTCCTAGATCATCAAAGAATGGACCCATAACATCTGATGAATTTATCAGTTAAAGAGATGAATCTGGCTTGCATTTCCAAGTGGGCTCTCAACCTCCTGTTTTCAACATTCCGTCAATTTTTCATATTTTTGGATATGCAAGCTAATGCTTTTACCTCTTTTGGCAGGATGATATTTTTCTCATGTGGTCACCATAAGAAAAACTAAGAACATGGATGGATATCTAGTTCATTAAAGAAAATTCCTATACCTTCTGATGAATTTATCATCACTCAGACAGGATTTGGTGGGCATTTCCAAATGCCTCTTCAACCTTGTGATTTGACACTTAGTCATTTTATTTAAACCCTAGGTCTCAAAGGTGATTTGAAATTTTCATCAAAATTGGAGTGTAAGACATCCAATGGATGTAGGACAACCAGCTGAATCCATTAAGACCAGTTTCATCCTCTGGAACTACTTCCTCTCTCCTCGGCAAACATTTTACTGAAGTATGATGTAAAAGCTGCTTAAGACCCTGTTTTGGCATATCCATAATTTATGCCTTAGGTACGTTCAAGTCAAAGTAAGAACATGGTCAGGTAGACAACACAACCACCTAAAGGATTCCCATATTGTACGGGAATTTCTTTCAACCCACAAATTATGGCGGGCATTCTCCTAGTGCAACTTGTCTAATTTGACCAAAAAGAACTTCTTTTGTGAGGCATGTATCTTCTTCCTCAAAGAGTTGTTCTGAGAACCGGTGCCATGGTCGGATAGATACTTCAACCAAATATGGGATGACAGGGCATGGTAGGAATTTTATCCTTCTTATAAAATATGGTGGGCATTTTCATAAGACTACTGCTTTAGGACAATTTTTCACCACTTAGTCTTTTTCCAACTTTATCATACATGCCTATGCCCATCAACAATTCTTTTTTCATTAATGAAAATCTCTAGGATATGTCTGTCCACAATCATCAGTTCACCAAATTTCACCAATTCTCCATTCATATATTGAAATCAATGCCAACACATTCATTTGCCATATTTCCAACAATGATTCCCAAGAGGATGAAGATGAGAGGTTACCCATCATCATCTCAACCTGAATATGTAACTTAACCATTTCTAAAGCCTTAGATATTTCTAGGTCGTCATTAGTGCAACTCTCCCATTGAAGTGATAAGGATTTGAATAACATAGCCTTTTTATGGGGTCCAATGAGCCCTTACTTATCTCGGATCGAAACTGGAGATTCTTTTCCATATACTATACCTTTTCATGTTGTTTCCCTTGGCTTTGAGGTTGAAACTATAGAGAAAGGATAGTTTTAGGTCTCATCCATTGCCACAAGAAATCAATACTTAGTTACGTTCCTAATGAATAATGAATGACATGTTACACTTTGGAGTGTTAGTTCCTAATGAATAATGAAGGACAGGTTATAGTTTGGAATGATGATCATATAATCTTATTTTTTTTAAATTAAAATTGCATGTTTTTGTATTTATAAGATGCATATTCCCGTATTTTAGTCGTACTTGATTTTTTTGTTACGTATTTTTTCCGTATCGTATTCAAATCCGTACTCGAATATTGCTATTATGGTTTTGACTATTTACTTCGCATTTCCTGAGGATTTATATGAAATATAGGCCGCATTTGAGGTGAAAAATGACCCATGATGGGAATTTTGACTGTCAAATGCCAGCCTTGAACCCATCCATCGCCCGTTTGATAAAGAACATGCCTGAACCATACCATTACAACCAAACAAATTCAGGATTTCCCTGTTGCAGAACACCGTACCAATGGTAAGAAAATGGTCTTGGGTAGTGTAAGACGATTCAAGGTTGTGACAAGATGATTCTGGATCCAACATAACCCTATCTGCGTACATGTGAAAAACCACTCAAAACTACGTATAATTGGTTTAAATTTGGTGACATTTCACAATGTTATCCTATTTAAAAAAAATCAGGCACATAGTTAGAGAAGGAGTACCTTGCACGAGGAAACTTGCATATCAAACCAATGTGGAAGAGGGAGTGTTAGAATAACGTCGTTGAGTTTCGGTGGGAAATCCATGACTGAAGCAATATGACCACCGCCCGTCCCAAATTGAATCCCTAACATGATCTATATGAGGGGGAACCCCATACCTCTTTACATGCATTAACTAGTCAAGTGGCCCAAGGAACACACTTCTATATCCGTGTTGTGAACAAATTCCAAACCAAATCAAATTGTGTATTATACTTAAAAATAATTCTAATATAAATGACTCTAAAAGAAATTACACCTTTGAGAGAAAAATAGCTTTTGGTAAAGTTTTTGGGAAGAAAAAACTTTTGATATTAAAACATTACAAGTAAAGATATTTGCATGCTAAATTATATCTGCTTGGTAGCTTATATTCTTGTTTTATCGAGTGTAGGTACCACCAAATAGGTATCTATCAGATCTATCTTCCTCGAGTGATGGTGAAGATATACTTGGAGAGGTTGAAAGTGATACGTGTTGTACTAGATCCACCGGTTCTATATCAACTAGATCTAAAAAGGTAAGGAAAATATTTCGTAGACGCATACAATATTTGATTGCCAATGGAGGGTCATGTAATTATGATGCTAAGAGCATAGGTGACATTGAGTTTCCATTGAGGTATAGACATCTAGTGCAACGATGGGTACCTAATAAGCTACCTCAAGTGGACACAAATTTCTTCATCAATGGGAGAATGTATCGCATTGCTCCTTCGTCCTTACATGGATTAGGGCTATTTTCCATGGATGGCATAAAGGTCGACTATGGCACTATAACTGAATTGATGGAGTATGTCAGACCATTATACAAATACAAAATCTGGTTAATCTTGATCCAATATATTTGAAGTATGAGGAGATTCATAGTTGCTGCAAATTATATACAACTAGCAGAACACAATAAAAACAAAGGGGCGACTATGTATATTGATGGGAGACCAAAAGCGTTCGAAAATGTTGTTGGATTTATAAATAGTACACGGCCAGTGACAACAACTAAGCAACCGAATTGTGAATTTGAGGGACGTGAAGAACATCGTATATTTGTATGTGCAACAAAAACAATACTTCCAGGTGAAGAGTTGTTGATCGATTACAACTTAAATCGAATAGATGTGGCTTCCACAGTCCAGGGTAACTGTGGAAGGTCACATGCTATTCCTCATCAGGTAAATGCTGAATATAGTAACTAAACATGACTACAATAACTAAATGTTTCGATTTTTTCTATTAACATTCGATTTCCACCATTGACATTCACTTTTTTTGTGCATATTATGAATATTTCCATGTGATAACATGCTTATTACACTATTATGCTTATCTCATTTTTTTTATGTTACAATTATTGACTCAACTTTTATTGATTGATTTATTTTGTAAGGGTTGCAGTAGTGGAAATCCACATGTTGCTTCCACGGTCCATGGTGACCATGGAAGGTCACAATCTATACTTGTGAGGGAAATGTTAAATATAGTAAATACATATGACGTCAATAACAAAATGTTTTGATTTTTTTCAGTTAACATTCAATTTTCACTGTTACCATTCACTTTTGTCGTGCTTATTGTGAATATTTCCATATGATAACATGCTTATTACATTGTGGCAGGGGTATTCTCATCCCCATGGAGCAGAACATGTATCTCCTCCTTTGGAGGTAAAAGTAAATATTATTGCAGTATCTCATTTTTGTTTATGTTACAATTATTAACTCAACTATATAGTAACTAAATATGACTACAATAACTAGAAACTCCAACCCTGGAAGATTTCCATGTGACAACATGCTTATTACACTGTGGCAGGGGTCTACCCATGGTCGTCATGGAACAAAACGCGTGTCCTCTGCTTCCATGGTCTAGGGTGACCATGGAAGGTCACACTCTGTGCCCCATCAGGTAAGTGTTAAATATAATAACTAAATGTTGAGATTTTTTCTGTTAACATTCAATTTCCACTGTTACCATTCGCTTTTTTCGTGCTTATTGTGAATATTTCCATATGATAACATGCTTATTACATTGTGGCAGGGGTCTGCTCATTGACATGGAGCAGAATATGTATCTTCTCCATATAAGGTAAAAGTAAATATTATTGCAATATCTCATTTTTTTTGATGTTACAATTATTGACTCAACTAAATATAGTAACTAAATATGACTACAATAACTAGAAACTCCAACCCCAAAATATTTCCATATGACAACATGCTTATTACACTGTGGGAGGGGTTTTCCCATGTTCGCCATGGAACAGAACGTGTGTCCTCTACTTCTGAGGTAAAAATAAATATTATTGCAATATCTCATTTTTTATTATGTTACAATTATTTTCATAACGTTTATTTATTGATTTATTGTGTCAGGGTGGTGTCGATGGAAAGGAACCTACTACTTCCATGGTCTAGGGTGACCATGGAAGGTCACACTCTATACCCCGTCAGGTATTTGTTAAATATAATAACTAAATTTTTTGATTTTTTCTGTTAGCATTCAATTTCCACTGTTGACATTCACATTTTTATGTGCTTATGGTGGAGGGTGGGAACCGTGGAAAGGCACCTACTGCTTCCACGGTCCAGGGTGACTGTGGAAAATCATCCACTAGAAGTAGATCAGTATGGGGTGACCGTGGGAATTCACCGGCCACAACACCGCATCAGGTAAGTGTTAGTTCTTAATAGTAACTAAATTTAATTACAATAACAATGTTTGAATGATGTTAAAATTATTTTGCTTAATTTTATTGTTTGATGAATTTAGTCTAGTGCACTTGATCTAGGTGATGAGGAGCTTGAGGATGAAATTTACTATTCCATAGACCCTATAGATACTATAAAGAAGGCCCTGAAAATGGAAAACATAGAAATGATTTCCTTGTCTTGCATAAGGCCCATGACGCCGGAGATTAGGGCAAGGATTGAAGAGATGAAATAACAAATACAATCTTATGGGGTAAGTGGCATCTTCACATATTTTTTTAAGCTATGACATGATTTAATATACGATATTATGTTTTCTATTTTTCCAAGTGATATGATAAAGTAAAGTTTTTCGTTTGTAGGAGTTTTTACAACCCGTGACTAGAGAAACTGCTGAGACATGTATAGGTAGTAGTGATGCTCCAATGCAGCAACAACATCGACAAAGCAATGTACCAATGAGGAATTTTGATGCTCCTCTGGTTGGCCTCGAATCAATTGATGAGGGCACCTATTTTGATCAGCATGATGAGACAGAGCCTAGGACTCCACATGAATCTGGAGATGAACCTACTGTAGATGACTAGGAAACTTTTCTTGGAGCAACACAAGTTAAAAACACTGAATCACTAGATCTCACCTTTCTGGTGGATGACGCTTGTGTTCTGATCAAGATTCAAAACATTGCAGGTATTTATTAATTTATTTATTCATTTTAATCATGAAATTGAAATGGACATACACTAAAATTATTATAAATTAATGGATTACACGTTTCTGCAAGAAACAATGTTTTCTATAGGAATTTGAATGACAAAGCACTGGAGCTGTTTGGCCCCACCATTCTCACATGGTGGAATAGCCAAGATAGCGAAAAGAGAGATGTATTGATAGACCACATGGTAAAATTTATCGGAAATACATTCAACAAGAAATTGGTTGCAAAGTTAGCCGATGAGAATTTAAAATATACCAGGGTCCAATATAGGGATAAATTGCAACTTGACCTCAAGCATGAGTGCCCTCCCATGGTTCCAGAGAAAAGTGGAAGGCACTCATAGAGGATGCAAAGGAGAACTTCCTAAAAAGACAAGGATAACAACCATGACATGGAAAAAGAAGGTACAAAACATATCATATTTTTAGTGAAATATGCTCATTTATTTTTTTCTTTTTTGTTTTAAGCAAGAATTATGATATCTAACGTTTTTCAAAATTTTCATATATAGGCTACCGGACACCTCCAAAGCAACCAAGGCTAGAGTGGAAAAGCATAGGAAACATAGACTGGGCCAGGGTGGATATAGAAAACTAAGAGCTTGAATCGTAAGAATTAAATGATTGACTGTGGGGAATATTTATTTGAAAGTAGAAAACAAATATCTGTTTTTGATACTGGAAATTTTATATGTGTTATGCATTGTAGGGAAATACGTTCCAAGATGATGCCATCAAGGAAGACCTAAATATTGGTTTTAAATATGGTTTTAAAAGCGTCATTGAATATCGGGAAAGCTTGGGGCAGACTCCAATCTCCCCAATGATGCAGATGCAGGTAAATAAAATGAATAAGGACATCATTGTAGTATACTATTAAAGTCTATTCATTTTTTATTATATCACCCATAACTAAATATTTATGTTTTATTTTAAGCAACAGTGCAACCACAACAGTGAATCCATCGGTACTCGGCACGTACCAGCTGATGTTGGGGTGTGCATGTCCCATGAAAGTGGGGAGCAGAGTGGCCATTCTAGTATGTGTGCTTTGGAAATAGAAATATCTACTGTGATTATAGATATTTATTTCCTGACATATACTTATAAATTTTCTTCTTTCAATGGAAGACCGTGAAGCTCAGGAGGGTGAAACGCAAGAGGAATTAGCAAGTAGAGAAACAATTAACACACCAGTTGTCACAACTACACAGACAGGTAAAGAGAAATATTGTAATTTTAATCAAAATTATGAACTATTAATTTCAATAATATTTCAACATATCGATATGCCCATTTTCGTTGTTGAAGTTGACGCCCCTTTAGAACTGCCTCCACGCCCTACTCAACGACCTACAAGAAGTATGATACATGAGGGCATGGAAACACAAATACTAGCAGGACATGGCTTTGTAGATAAACAAATGATGATGATAATATCCCAATTATCGTTAGTTATTACAATGCAAAAAAAATAGAAATAAAAGAAAATGTAGATGTATAAATTCATGACTTGTATTTGGATGTATATCGATGTTGTTAGTCTAAAACATTTTTTATATGAATGACCTCTTTATGCTTCAATGTTTTTATGTTTATATGTTTTAATGACTAGCCTAGTTATGCATGAATGCTTATATGTTTTCTATGTAAACAACATCATTTATTGGGTATGGGGAATTGAGAGTGATGTGAGGCGGGGGGAGGGGCCATATGAGCTTCCACCTTCACGTGGTTGGCCATGTTCAGTAGAGAATATAAAACCGTTCTTGAAACAGAGAGGATATCAATAAGGTATAAATACTCTTTTATTACTATGTATTAAAGATGGTTGTAAATTTTTAAATGCATGTCTATTTCTTAAAAAATTGTTAATAAATTTAACATTTCACAGTTCATTGATTTCTACAGGACTTTGTAGTAGGATTTAAATGACTGTTTATTTGATTATATATTATTTACTCATATAAAATTTTTGTCTTTGATGATTTATGCAGGTCTTGGTGATGGAAATGCATCTTGTGGACAACTCTTATCAAGTTGAATGGGCAAATGGATCTGGTGAAAGGAAAATGATAAGGTAAGGGTTTTGACGTGTTCTTTATCCTTAATGTGTTTGTATTTATCCTTAAATTCTATTTCATTCTATTAAGATACAAGAGATACAACCAATAGTAAACAACTACTTTTAGATTATCATCCAAACTAGGAGACAACCTTCTACATAAAACAAAAATGCTTCTTAGTAACGTAGAAAAATAGAAGAAAAATCACGTAGAAGAAATTAGGCTTTTTTCAACCCTTCTTCCTATAATTTCGGCATGATGAAACCCTAGGTTAAGAAATTTTAATTTTTCAAACCCTAATTGTTCATCTATCTCTCAAAACTAAATTTTTCGAGTTGTATACTTGTAAATATTATTCTTAGGTTATTTTTGTTTCTCTTAGGTTTTAGACTTAATTTTTATGTGTTTTTGTAACTTTTATTTTATCAAAAAAGAAAGCCCTAAAAAAGAATTTGTGTAAAACCCTAAAAACCCAGACCTGCTGATCCCACAATCCGAGCCCTCTCTTTATCAAACATAGGTCTGCAATATTTATTGCAGACCTCGTATGCCCTAGCTGCCTTCTCTGCACATTCAAAACAGAAAACAAGTTAGCATTTCAAACTATTTAGATGGTGGTGTATTTTGTAAAATATATCTTATTGATTTGATTAGTTTTATGCCCTATTCGAATTAGTTTTCTTGGTAAATGTAAGTCTATTTTTTTATTGAGATCTGGAACCTTACATCTCTGAATGCACAGTGATATAATTCTGACATTATTTTACTGAGTATTGTTTTGGATTTTCTTATTACTAATTATTGCTATTGAGAGCTGGGTGATGGTAAGGGACTTGATGATTTTATTTCAGAGCTTACATACATGATCGAGTGAATGATAATAACAATATGGTTAGCTTGGAACTAAATTTTCATTAAGTTAGTATTTTATATCTATGCTATCAGATACACAAATCTGGAAATCATATGCTAAATGGCACTTTAAATGATTAACACTAGTTATTGGTTGCACTATTTTACACGTTCTGATTATTGTGATGATAAAATTTCAGTTGTTGCATGGCACATATGTGGACCAGAAAATAATATGTCTAGATCTTCAAAGGTAGCAGATAAAGTGATGTTATTACATTAGGAGTGTCTCCAAGGAAATTATGATATGGTTTCTAAAATACAAATTGCATGCTCAACTGTGCAACCTACTTCTTAGTGCCAAAAGGTAATCTATGCCGAATTTTTTGCTACATGAGATCATTCCTAGTAATAGAATAGAAATAAGTTGTCAATTTTTTGTTGACTAACATGTCTCTTTCCCATCATGTGCTTAGGGGACTGTTTTTATCTTATGGGCATATTTGATACTAACTTAACCGATTTTGACCATGCTTGAGGTGGTTGCATAAGAAGGATCAACTTTTCATATTCACCTCTTCCAATAATGAGAAACATCAAAACAACTTACCACTAGTTGGCACTAAAAAGATCCTACACAGATTTTCTAGGTGAACAACTACTCTTTTTCCCTAGGGGTTGAGTTATTTATTTATTTTTCAATAAAGACGAATTCAATGCACCTTATGTTTTTTGTAGTATGATGAATTATCACTAGTAGCTCTTCACATGTGGTAGAGAAAGTAATGATATTTCATGAGGAGTGTCTCCAAGGCAATTATGATATGGTTTATAAACTACAAATTGCATGCTCAACTGTGCAACCTGCTTCTGATCAATGCCAAAAGGTGATCTATGATGTATTTTTTGTGATATGAGATCATGTATAGTAAAAGAATAGAAATAAGTGGTCAATTTTTTGTTGATTAACATGTTTCTTTCTTATCATGTGCTCAAGGGACTTTTCTTTTCTTTCGGGCATATTTGGTACTAACTTTGACCGATTTTGGCCATGCTTGAGGTGGTTGCATAAGAAGGGTAAGTTTTTCATTTTCATCTCTTCCAGAAATTGTAGGATTGATCTTCTATGGCTTCGTTTACACCTACGGGCTTCCTCAGTATTCAAATCTCGGGCTCCCTTCATCTTCAGAACATGGGCTTCCTTTACTTTTGACTTGTGGGCTTATTTAAGCTTATGCGGGTATCTACAGGCCTCTGTGGGCTTCTTCCAAGCTCCGTGGGCATCCTTCAAAGCCCTTGTGTGATTTTTAAGCCCTAGTGGGATTAAACTAATT
Source organism: Pseudotsuga menziesii (assembly GCA_001517045.1). Classification (NCBI taxonomy): domain Eukaryota; kingdom Viridiplantae; phylum Streptophyta; class Pinopsida; order Pinales; family Pinaceae; genus Pseudotsuga; species Pseudotsuga menziesii. The sequence continues at coordinate 44,360 of LPNX010352828.1, read as the reverse complement.
TCGAATCAAAAAAATTTGATCCGAGCCTAGTGGTGCCTACGTCTTTTATCGATGGTATTTTTTATAGATGTACCCCCCTACCTTATCATAGAAATCATCTCTCAGTGGTGCCTAGAATATCATTTAATTAATGTTTATATGATCCCTGTGGTGCTTACAACATATTTTATGGATGGCATTTTTATAGATGTACCCTCCTACCTTGTTATAGAATCCGCTCTAAGAGGTGCCACTTTAGCCTCTAATTATGTATTTTAGCCAATTATTATGAATTTGTGCATCCTAATGGGAAAACAGTTTTTGAGGCAATAATTAGGGTGCTTAGGGCCACTTTGGGTACTTTTGGGCACTTTTAAAATCATTATGCCTTATTTTTTAGAGTCAGTTAACACTTTTTGACCTCCCCCTTGAACTTCCCATTTATTTTTTTCCCTTTTACTTCAATATGTTTTTTCCCATATCTTACTTTCCCGATAAATTTCTTTTCTATAAATCACCTTTCCCGTGTTATATTTTATCCATTTCTTTATCTTTAAAATATAGGATCTATTTTTTCACAAGCGCTTATTGAAGATTTGAAACCATGGAAAGGAAGGTTCCTTTCCATGGTTTTTTATTTTTTTTTTGAAACCTCCAGGTTTTGTCACAATATCGATGAACTTTTGTCGCGGGTATTGCAAAACCGTTGAAACCCCAGGTGGATTTCTACGAATACCGTCACTATAGAGACGAAGTTTCATGGAAAAATTACCATTCAACTTGCAGATTTCATCGATAGAGATTGGTTTTCCACGGTTTTGCATGGAAGAAATTTCTGTTCAAATTCCAGAATTCATCGATAGAGAGACAATTGTTCGTTGAAAGTGTTCCACGGTTTTGCATGGAAACAAAATTTTTCCTAGCATTTTTTGGCCATATTTTCATTGTTATTGGGATGACAACTTTGTCGATAGAGCGACGAAACGTAGAAAATGAATTAAAAAAATCAATTTCAATGCCACAGTATAGAAGACACGTGGTGGCCAATTTTCATCTCTATATCGATGGCTTAGAAATTTCGTCGTTATATCCATGAAATAAGTGCCACGAAACATCACGACTGTTATTGTCACAATTGAGACGACAAAACGTGGAAATAAAAACAAAAAACAGTCGCAAATTGTCTATTATGTATTAGTGTTAGTATTTTGGTTTTCCCATCTTTTTATGGATAGTAAGTACTACTAAAGTTCAACTTGGAACCTAAGTGTTCAAAAGACACTTACGAAAATCAGAAGTAAACTAGGTGTCCTTGTGTCAAATAATTGCATTGGGAACTCCATGCAATTTGAAAATTTATTTCATGAATATATTTGTAATGTCTACATTCTTATGAGTAGATTTAGTAATAATTAAATGGGCGGCCTTGGTTAATTTATCAACAAAAACCATGATGAAATCATGTTTCTTCAATGTTCTTAGAAATACTGCAATAAAATCCATTTTTTATAGCATCCCATTTACATTCTAGAAGTGGAAAAGGTTGTAACAACTTCGCTGGATGTTGATGTTGACCCTTGACTTGTTGACACTCCATTCACATAGTAATGTATCTAGAAACATTATTTTTCATCCCAGGCCAAAAGTAGTACTTCATTGTTGTAGCAATCATTTTTGGCAACCTATGGCCAGAATATGGCATTCATGAATTTCATCCATGAAAAATCTTGTCAACTCTAAAGAGTGTGGAACGTACATTGTATGTTTGTAAATCTAAATCCCATCATTGCTCAATTTATATCCTCAATACCCCTTCCCCGTTTTCTCTTGTTGAGAACCATATTTCACTTGAATATAATGTTCATATTTAGAAAGGGACTCAAAAACTCTTTAAATTTGATTTCAAAATGCTAATAGTTGCCACATGCATCTTTCTACCAAGTGCATATTCAAATTTTCTCTCTTTGTCTTATATGTGATTGATTTTACAATCAAATTCACAGGTAAATTCCAACCATCTTTCTAACTTGGAATTTGAGTTTGGTTTTTCAAATAAATATTTATGTTGGCTCAATTTTAGACTGGGGTCTAGATCAATTTACAACAAGGGGGGTTGTTGTAATCTAAGCAATTGAATTTTTAATCCCTGTTAAGGGGGAGGTCTCACCTAAATCATTATGTTGAGTCTAAATTTTCTACAGAGCTCATAGAATGACACTCAAACTAATATCCATACTCATATCCTAACTATTATGCCATGCTTGATTTATCACAACCAATATCAATGTACTCCACAATGGTTGTAGGAGCAACACAACTAGAACCACCTTTATACTTAAGGGGCCAATATAAGTTTAACAAAATTGTTGTCCTTCAACAACATAGACAAGGAACAATAATAGAATACATAATCACTATATAAAATAAAGACAACAATAATTTCAAACAGGGGCCTTCTTTCACTAATATTCAACTATAACCAACACATGACATATTAGCAAGTAAGGATTGCAATCATATATAATGTATTACATAAGATAGAACCAAGTAGTGATCCAAAATCCCCTAAGAATATTTGTGACCCCATATTGACAACACCACTCAATAATGAAAAACAAAACAACAACAAAATAGTAATAACCACACTAACAAACAATCTCATCTTAGGCCTAAGCCTTTACCTTATATAGTATTGTGCCCGAGGGTGGGAAATTAAATTCAAAATGTGCTGAATCATTAGTCTTGTTCTAGTCTCAATTTTATGAAGTGACTATTATCTTCTTTTGATCATGCCAAGTGTATTCAACCTATTAACACTCTGGTCCTTGATCACTTGCAATCACTCATTTTGTTATGATTATGATCTTCCTTTAATGTTTAGGTTCCTTAGTGATTCTAATGGTCTTTGATATACATGGAATAACTCCCATATACCTTATATGTTGATAATACACCGCCCTACCCTTCATGTTATTGCACCATGTCTATATCCAAAATTCTTAATGAGGGGCACATGCGCCTTGATAAAAAATGTTGACGTGCCCTTGTATCAACTTCCACCATATTTGCTCAGTTTTACATCCTTACCAAACAATGGCCCCAACTTTAGGACACATTGAAAACCTTTTTCTTGAAATCAAGGAATTCTTCTAACTCCTTTGTTCACATGTTTTCCAAAATTTTTATACTTGCTAGGTACACATTTTACTCGTTGGGGTCAGGTTCCTATGGTTGAGTCTCCTGCACTAAGGACTAGTTGACTTCTATGGAGTTGTGTACTTTCTGCAATGCATTGATATAATGTCTTAGCATGATTGACCGAAGTTGTTTGATTTGTGATTGAACTTTCTTGGTGGATTGAAATATTTGGTCTAGTTTGTTATCCACACTATATAACTCGGTGATATTCTCTTCCCTAGCCATAAGGTCAAGTGCTTTATTTTCTTCTTGTTGCAAATTGATTAATATTCTCCTAGATCACTTATGGCGATTACTACTCTTTTTGAAAATATACACCCAATTATGGGTTGGAATTAGAATATATTTACATCGGTTAACCATCGCAGGAATCTTATCTTTCATTTTCTAGAGTGACCTTGTAAAGGGCTCTAGGATTCAAAAGATCTAGAACATATTTTGATATTCTTCCTATTTCTTGGCGTCCTAGTTTTAATTGAGTTTTTGCTTCCCCTTCATTAGTTGTGGGATCATTGCTACATCTTATATACAATTTTTGTTAACATGGTCTTTGGTTCTAGGTTGTCAATTTTTTTTGTCTTATTCCCTATGGTTGATCATATATGGACGAATTGGTTATGCACTACGTTAATTTTGTTTTCCATAGTCTATTTTTCTCATCATAGGTTATCTGATTCCTTTGGTACATCATTCAGTTGTACCTACAATTGGTTATTGATCTATATTTGTAGTTCATGTCTTAGGTCCCTCTTTGCTTGTAGCAACATCTACCCAATATTATTTGCTAATATTAGGTGTTTCCTATCCAAGTATTTACTACAAACCTGGTTGATGTTTGATGGTTCAAAGGCTTATGAATGTAGGGGTACCATTGGGTCCATGCAAGCTAAGGGATTCTCATGTATATCTATGACACTCTGCCATCTATTCTCCTTGTTGTAATAAAGGTTTGTGTTGGAATTGATGTAGATGGTATAATTTTTAAATATTTCTTAAACATTGAATGTAACTACATCAACTGAAAGTTCTCTTCACATTGATACATAACCGTGAACTCATATTCATAATATTAATCCAACTATGCAATTACCCGTAGGGTGGTTACATAGTCCAATGGAGCAAATGGAAGGGATGGAAGTGGGAGGTTGGCCTCCTGGTTCAAGCCAAAATCCAATGGGACATCCTCTATCTCCTCATCCTTTTGGAATTCTCCTTATTCTTGCTCCTTTTGTCCCTTGCCTTATTGTTCTTGCTTGTCTTACTACTCCTTTTTTTTCTCATCTTAATATGCTTTCTAGTTCACCCCACTAGATGGATTTTTCTTGGGGTCTCTGTCTCTTCTCCCTACTACAATATTTTTCATATGGGAAGTGTAGTTATATCCCTCATGCATTTTCTATTATGGGTCACAACCTTAAGTTTGGTTGTGGTTGTCCTTCCACAACTCTATATGTCTATTGACCTTAAGTTGTGTTGTGAGGGGATATCTCAAATTATTTTCTATTCCGCACATGGGTGATGGGAGTCATTCTTGTTTGGTCATGTCGACTACAACCTTTGGAGGATTTTATAGCTTAACCTATAGTGGGGGAATTATATCAAAATGAGATTGCGTGGTGCTTACTAGTGGGGGTTGTTACAAAGTCCATGGTTAGACTTCCTTTATTGTTTTGACCATATCCTAATCTCTTGTTAGAGGCCCTATTGTATCCAGTGGTGGGTGATTCTTTAGTTTATTGGTGATAGGGTCTCTGTCAATATTACCACCATATATGTAATCCCATTTCTAACTTCTACACATATCTATCTATCCTTATGGTTAGTGACGATTTGGGGCATCTAAAAAATGGTTTGGAAATGTTGTCTACCCCATATGTTGGAATCCCTTCCATGACATGGACCAATGAAATCCCTACCTTGAATTATTTCCTCATTCTCATATATTGTATGAACTATATAAGTAGTGGGCCATGAGAAAAAATTGGGACCTTCTTAGATTGCTCACTCCCCTTTTGCAACCTTTTCTTTTGGAATGGAGAGAAAATCCTCTGGTCTATTATGTTGGTCCCAACTCTCAACAAGATTTGCATTTATTATTTGATGGTAGTCATCCTCATTCAACATTTTATTTGGGAAGAGGACAAATCTCCCCCAATCTATTATGTTGGCTCCAACTCTCACCAATCTATGCACATCCCATAAGGTAAAAATTTTACCTCGACATTATCTGTTATGTCCATTATGGCCTTCATGTAATTGTTGTCATGCGTGGCCTCAAACTTTGACCGCTTTTGGTAATGGTTGACGTTCTTAGTGGGGAACTGTGAGTGATATATTGTAACCTCCACCATCCTCTTGTACTGGGATGCAACGACCTCATTGTTGAATTCTAGATGTTAGCTTACATCTTTCCATTCTATATAAAGTACAAAGGTTGTCAAGGTTATCCCTTTCTCCCACTGAATAAGTTGACATCCCTACGATGGCTTCCAATTGAACATTACAAAGTCCAACAAGAACTACCTATAGTTAAATGATCACACAATTGTGGCCTCAATTAATTAATTCAATAAAAATTGGCACCAATTCAAGTACAAACCTTTTGAGCATACATTTTATACTAAGAGAATGTATAGGTTACATTATCGCTTCTTTTGTTTCCTTATCACGTGGCAAGCTAGAATCATAACCACCATCCTCACTTGAATTTCCTTGATGGAAATTATGTCAGACTTCTTGTGGAAAAGATGGGTGTATAGGTATTCATTGCCAAACTTCTTGGCCCTCTTGTGTTGTTAGAATGAATTTATAGATTCTATCCTATCCATAGATAGATCTGTGACATCTTATACATGCTTTGGTGAGAATGGGTAAGGATATCTGGTGTAATGGATAATCCATATCTGGATTAAGTCATTTTGTATCCAGGTCTAGGGAGGAATATGTTCCATCTTCAAATAATTAAATGTATAAATGTATAATAATTAAATGGATGATAAATTATAATGGATATGGCTGCCTTAAATATGGCTTGGCCATCACATATTGAAGAGACACTTCTCTTCATAAAATATATTTTAATATTATTAATTACTATTAGGAATAGTTACCTATTTATTACTATTTTATTATTGTAACATTGCATTCCCCTTTGGAAAGATTTGTCCTCGAAGCTTATATTATTTTTGTCGTCTTTTCATTCTCATTTTGTGTTGAAACAATGTCATTACATCTGTTATGTCTTTTTTTGAACTGGTATTAGGTATGTGCTTGGTATTTATGCAATAGTTTGTCATTTTCCTTTCATTTGTAACTTGAATTTGTACTCCATTATGTTTATTATTGTTGTCCCATTTTCCTTGTACATGAATACAATGAATATTTTTGTGACTGACCATATCAAGCTTTGTTTTAGAAATCGCTTGTCCTATGATACTTAGGATGTCATTACGTAATGTTTTCATTTTATTATCCTTATGATTGATCTCGAGAAGTGGCGTTTCATGAGGCTTCTCACACTTGAAGTCACCTGATAGTGTTACATTTAGGTTTCTCCACGGTGGTAGAACAATTAAGGTAGAATATGAATCTATGATATTTGATTCCTTTGAATACTATAGGATCCATCTTTTTTCATTGTATGGATCGTCCTTATTGTCAACGATACTGGTTTGACTCTCATTATGATCTTGGTCAAGCTCATTTTTATCAAATATATTATTGGTATTTCAGTCATCCCTAAGATATTTAGTGTCCTTGTCTTTTTTATTGTCTTGATCAATTTTGTTACTCTCATTTTTGTTGACATAGTGGTCCAACATATCTGAGTTATTGATATGGTTTGTATTAGAGCTTAGTTTTTGTAACATTTCCATTATTGTATTTTGGTTCTATGCCATGATGCTCAAGTTTTGTGCCATGGTGCTTATGTTCTGTGTCATTGCACTCATTTTATCATCTAACTCTGTTTGTTTCTCGTGCATGATGTCTAGTTTGTCATCAAGTTTTCTTCCCAATACTAGAACATCTTCTTTGATTTGCTTTTTAAGTGCCTTGTTATTTTTTGTTTATTCTCTGATTTTTTCTTGGTTGGCGACGAGGGTCTTAATGTCCTTCTCCAATTTCTCAAGTTTGTCTTTTAATTCCATCATAGTTTGGGTCCTTTTATGCAAATGTGTGTATTTGGAAGTTTATTTTGACTTATGGAGGAATAAAATACAACTAATGTCTTTGAAATAATTGATGAATTAATAATAACTATTATAATTATTTAATGTATTGAAATAAAATAATAAATATAAAATATTATATTTAAATATTTTATTAAAAGGTGGATTAATAAGTTTTAAAATATTATATAATAATAATATTTATTTTATTAATATTGTTTTTGTTTGTAAGGCTACGTGGAATGAGAGAGGGTGTAGCTTGGGTTGAAGTTGGAAAGCAAAACCATGTGTTGGTTTTACTTTATCTTTTCTTTTTTTACTTTCTTTTTCTTTTTTACTTTTTTTCTTTTTCTTTTATCTTTTCTTTTTAACTTTTTTCTTTCTTTTATTTTCTTTACCTTTTTTTTACGTTTTCTTTTTTCTTCTTTTTTGGACAATGTCATGTATTTGAAAAACTAAATTTACACAAAGTGTAAATAATGGCCAAGGGTCGTATAGCTCTGATACCAATGTTACACCATATCTGGTGTAATGAATAATCCGCATCCATATTAAGTCAGCCTGTATCCAGCTCTAGGGAGAAAGATGTTCCATCTTCAACTAATTAAATGTATAAATGTATAATAATTGAATGGATGATAAACGATAATGGATATGGCTGCCTTGAATATGGCTTGGCCATCAAATATTGAAGAGACACTTCTCTTCATAAGCTATATTTTAATATTATTAATTACTATTAGGAATAGTACCTATTTATTAATATTTTATTATTGTAACAATTTACATCTTTCCATTCTCTCCTAAGTACAAAGGTTCTCAAGGTTATCCCATTCTCCCACTGAAAAAGTTGGCATCCCTGCAATGGCTTCCAATTGAACATTACGAAGGCCAACAAGAACTACCTATAGTTAAATAATGACACAATTGTGGCCTCAATTAATTAATTCAATAAAAAATGGCACCAATTCAAGTACCAACCTTTTGAGCATACCTTTTCTACTAAGAGAATGTCTAGGTTACATTATCCCTTCTTTTGTTTCCTTATCATGTGGCAAGCTAGAATCCTAGACACCATCCTCACTTGAATTTCCTTGATGGAAATTATGTTAGACTTCTTGTGGCATAGATGGGTGTATAGGTATTCATTGCTAACCTTCTTGTCCCTCTTGTGTTGATAGAATGAAGTTATAGCTTCTAGCCTATCCATAGATAGATCTGTGACATCTTATACATGCTTTGGTGAGAATGGGTAAGGATTATCTAACCACTCGATTCCCCAATGCATTCATTGCAAGATGAATTTGAAGCAATGTTGTATTTTTTATGACAAGCCAAAGGTTTGGATGTGTAACATGCTTAGAAGATATGACACTTAAAATGGGTGCACATCATTACCACTTCCATCCTCTTCTCCCTATTACTCATCTGTATTCATGTGTGTAGTATGGCATCTCTATTTCAGGATACTGTATAGTGTCTGTGAGGTTATGCTCTATGATGGATGTTTTCTCCAACTTCTTCTAAAATCCTACCTCTATAGAACTGAGGGGTCGATGGGATCATCTAGGACTACTTCCTGACTTTCCATTATCATCTTGATATTCACCTTCTTATCCCTCTTGTGTTGTTGGAATCAAGTCCTAACCTCTAGTCTATCCATATATAGATCTATGAAATTAAACATGCTCCAGTGAGAATGGGTAAGGCTTATCCAACCACAACTTTCCCTAGTGCAATCATTGCAAGATGAATTTGATGCAATGCTACATAATTGTTGATGAGATAAAGGCTATATGTGTAACATGTTTAGAATGGACGACACTTTAAATGAGTGTACGCCATTGACACTTCCATCCTCTTCTCCCTATTACTCAAATGTACTTCATGCATGTGGCATGCCATCTCTAATTCATGATATTATACAATGTCCATGAGCTTGTGCTCTATGATGGGTGTCTTCTCCAACTTCCCTTGAAATCCCATCTATATATGACTTAGGGGTTGATAAGATCATCTAGGACTACTTCCCTACTTTCCAATGTCATTTTGATATTAACCTTTTCCACAAATTTCTCTTCGATCTCCCTCCATGTGTATACAATGGCTAATCCTTGGATTATCTCATGGATTCTTGCTCTATGGTCTCTGCTATATGACATAGGTATCAACTAGTTATTCAGTAGTTCTTGGTAACTTTTCTTCTTCTTTGAACTGCCAATATATATAATGACATAAGAAACTTGCAAAGTTAGCTTAAATTGTGCATTGAATAATGGATATCTAGTCACCATATATTTGAAAAGTTATTATACATATTCATAATTTTGAATAACACTTGCATATGGTGGCTATCATGACCTTAACCAAGTGAATTCACTATTGTATTACACTTATTATTGGAAAGAATGATGGAAGACACAATCCAATAAATTGTCAACTTAACCCTATTACTTACCTATTAACCCTTATTCCCATCATTTTTGTGTTTCTACTTCAATGAATTTATTAAATGCATTTGGCAAACATTAATAGACCCTCATCTATTGAAATGAACTTTGGGTGTTTCTGGTTTATACGACATATCTATAGTGTGGGAACATAACTAAGGGACATGATTTTTTCATCAATTGAATAATTGAAATGTGAATCTCCTATCCAACCACAAAGGCAATACTTAGATTTCCCAAAACACTTGCAAAATCAAACTATCTACCCTTATTTTTAACTAGACTCAATTAACAAAAGAATTTCTTAACCATAGGGTTAATATATAATTAATTAAAGTAAGAAGACTAATTGTCTTGTTCATATGATGGGTCCCTTTCAACTTAACTAAAAAAACATAAACATAAATAATGGACAATTCTCCTTTCAGGAGCCTTGAAACTTTAGTTGGAGGAGATGTGAAACTTTTCAAATGAGCACCATTCACCCATCCTTCTTTGAGTGTTCAATTGATATGATCTAACTTCACTACCCCTAAACCCTATATGGCCATGAGTAGAATAGGTCCTAACCAATTCATCTACAACTTACTCGGGTGATTGAGGAACCTACTATGGGAAAGTAAAACCAATTTTCCTTTTTGAAAAGTCCTTTTTTTATATGGTAATCATGCCACGAATTCTCAACCATCTAGTGATATTATGCTAAGAAGCAACCTTTCTCTATCTCTAACAACTCTGTAAGTAAGATTATAAAAAATAGTCATTTATGAAACTTCCCTTTTATTTAATGAGATTTTATTGACAATGTGTAGTTTAATGCACATGGAAATGATAGTTGTGATGCATTCCTTAAGAGTTCCATGTCATTAGGAGAGAAATATCATAAGGTGTAAATGCCTTCTCAAGATATTATGTTTCAGGAATGGGCATGTCCCAAATGGGAAACCACAAGTGTTTCCCCAATCATTTGCTTTCAAAGCTCCCTTGATGTAGATGGGCACAATGGTATCATGATTAATCTTGATTTTAAATGCAAAATTGTCTTTCTTCAATCCTTGTCCTTCACTATATTATTAGTGGAGTGATCTCTCTTATTCTAAGCGATAAAGTGCTATGAACATGTGAAAACCAATGCCAGTATGAATCTGTAATGTTGTTTATCATTGGTATTAAACCCTCCCTTTTGTTCTACTCCTTATAAAATGCAAATCTGTGCATGGTGTATTAATATTCCTTTGGCTTGATTCATGGGGACTGTGGCTTAAGATACATGTGATTCAAATCCACTTTCTCTGATTATGCAAAAGGAAAATTAGTCAATCACCAATACCTACATAAATGCACCATTAGAAACATAATACATACTTTTAGGAGGATAAATGAAAGGGAAAATCCTAAAATAAGATATACATAAGGATTAAAAATATGATTCATGAATCAATTCTCGAACAAAACTCTCATTATCATGGTTTGAACATGTGTTATATTTTTTAGAAATCAGAATATATAATTATTCTAGGCATGTGTGTTCTTTTTTTCAGAAAACATCATGATACAAACGCAAATGGTCAAACCAAACATTGGTTAGACTTGATGCTCATCAATAAAATTATAAATAAAAATTTATTGGGTGTTATAACCTTTAGTTTTAACAATCTAAGCATGCTTAAACCAACTCTTCCTCTATACCTTAAAACGTCTATGACACACGAGCACGCCTAATGGAAAATTGCTATGGCATACTTGATTGATTGAGCTTAGTGTCAAATCCATATTTCTCATGAGATAGGTTGGGGGTTTGCATCTAAAAGACACATTTTAATCCTTAATGGAAAATTAATGTTTTATTAAACAAAGTCCATACTCGTTTAGGTGTTACTGATTTCTTCTTCCAACTTACTATTTTTCAACAACAAGATAAGGTAAATGGGAAAATTCAGGGAATTATTCTTCCAAACAATTCTCACACATGTTTTCACACCTGATTTATTTATGAAATTGAAAGAAAACCAAAACTCAAGTCAATAATCATATTCAAAATGAACAAGGTGAAGTCTAAGTTATCCTAACTTAATTATTCAAAAGGATAAAAATAAAGCAACTATTGTGCAAAAATAAACTAAGAGGAAATAAAGTTAAGAAAAAACAAAAACCTAACCCATTTCCTAATGAGCTTATTTCAAAGATAAACAGTAACCAAGCCTAAAATTACATTATAAATGTAGGAAAGAAAACAAAAGTTATGTTATTTCTATCCTAACCTACACTGACTCAACAAATGCTGCGTGGAATCATAGAGATAATGCAACCATAAAAGGAATTCTAGTCCTATAGGGATATCAAAGTTATGTGCAAGTAGATAGGACTAGTGTGTAGTGCAATGCAATGTTTGGAAAAAATAATTTATTGGGAAATATATTCACAACAAGAAGTACTAAATACTTATCGTTTTTTGGAAAATTTTCAGAAAAAAAGATGACTCCAACTAGGTCCCAATAACATCATGAAAACCATTATGACAATCTTAGATTGCTTGAAAATAATCCAAAGGGTAGTGACATACCTTCTCATGAAACTTGATTGGGTGTTCTAAAGTGACGCTTACTGAGAATGATTTCTTGCCCAACATATTACTCCTTTTATTGTGTATGACAATTGGCTGTGAATTTAGTGTTGCTCCCTTCATAGTTATTGAAAGATCATTGAATGTCTCATAATCCCCAATAAAAGGAAAGTATTAGGTGTCTCTCATGATCATCCTGTTGAGGCCTGGAAAATCTCAGGCGGCAACAGTAAGGGATTCTCCCCAATGAATGTTCCCAACTAGCCCGTTGACTGTTTGGAATAGGGAATCCGTCCGGTTTGCGGTCCGGCTACCGTAGGTCAAGTAACAAACAAAGGCTTTACCGGTTGCGGCCCGGCCCACCGAGTTTTTGTATTTTGACTTAAAAGAATGATATGCACATGCCTAAATAAATGCAGGCTGGTCAAAAAA
>LPNX010352828.1:11446-21992 GCA_001517045.1 Pseudotsuga menziesii | reverse complement strand
GATATGCTCGAGGGTACAAATCCTTTAACAATCAATCCACACAAAATGATGAGTAGGGGTCCCAGAGTTTAAGTGAAAAAATAAAATCGGTTCACTTCAAAACGAATAGATATGCTCGAGGGTACAAATCCTTTAACAATCAATCCACACAAAATGATGAGTAGGGGTCCCAGAGTTTAAGTGAAAAAATAAAATCGGGGAGGAAAAGTTGTGGCAGCAACACTTTCATTTTCCCAAACGATAATGATTTTAGAGTCACTTGCCACTTTCAAATCAATAATATGTCCATCACGACCAATGTAAAGAAGTGCCCATATAGCTAAAAAATATGGACTCGCATTTGTAGATGTGCCACAACCCATCCAAAATATGATATAGTGGCCAATCCTAACAATCAAAACACCCCCAACACCTCCCCTCCCTTGAATCGTTTGAGAGGCTCCATTAAAAAAGCCTATAGGAAAGTTAATATTTTTGTAACTTTCAATTTTCTTAGTCACAAACCAATCCTTATAAGATGCAATATACGATCAAACCACCCAATGAATAGAAGGGGGGGCATATTTAAAAAGATTATTATTTATATGTATCCATATACACCATGAAACAAAACATGGTAGGAATTTGTGAAGGGGAACAACTCTTCTCTAAATAGTGAAACTAGTAGTAATCGCTGGATTTGTACACCAATTACCTATGATACCAAAAATCTTTCTGACCTCTAACCACACTGATCTTCAGAAGTCACAACATATAAGAAGGTGAAAAATGGTCTCATTGTCTTTTTTACATAGAGGGCATATACCTAGCCCATCACCACCTCTCTTCTAAATTTTTCCCATGCGAGAATTTTTTTCTCAAAATCCATCTATGAAAATAACATAATATTTAGAGGATAGTTCCAACTCCATAAACTATAATTCCACCACTTGTCACTAATATGAAATTGATAGGAAAGAAGAGAATTATAGGCATGCATTGTGGTAACATCTCTTATATTTTCATTCTATGACCAATACAGAGAGTCCTTAGTCCCCCCAAGGAGTATCCCACATCTATGCAAATCAAAAATGTTGTGAGACCATCTTGCACCCATATCTCCAAACAACCCCAGCTCAATATCATGAATCCACCATTGAACATGGTCTCCACCTATAGAAACTTGATGGAGATAATAAATTCCAACAACCTTGTGAAACTCCATAAGTGGGATGTAGATTTTAGAGTTTATAAGACTCTACCCCACCTATGAAAGAATCAATACCATAGAGAACCTATTTTCCATCTCCTATATTCTAGAAAAAACAATCCCCTACGCCAGTTAAAGACATAGATATTTTCTTCTAAATATCAGAAACATTCTTGCCCAAGGGCCTATCATCTCTACAACAATCCACCACAAATAGTGTTTTGAATTATTTTTCTTTTATCACTTCACTAGAGATTCCTCCATGAAACAGATGTCTCCACAAACTCTTTGTAGCTAGATCCTTCCCAAACTAAAAACTATATTTTAGGCCCCAACCCCACATACACTTAGGAGAAGCAAGTCTCTCTCATCTAACCAGATGAAAATATTGCTTCTTATTTGTTCTAGGGCATAGAAAGGAGAAACATTTTTGTCTTATTTTTTCCAAAATAACATTAGGTACTTTTGCAAGGGACAACCAATAAACAATAATATTTTCCAACATATATTTTGTCAAGATAAGTCTGTCACCTAGAGACAGCCACCTGTATGCCCAGTTTTTTAGCTTCTTATCTGCTTTCTTTAGCAACCATAGCCAATCCTCCTTGGTGTAATGGTTAATATTCATGAAATAGCCCAAATATTTCATCCATCATTCATGGGGGACATTGAAAGGGGATAATGTTCAAGATATAGAATTTTGTTCCTTCATCTAACCCATTCTCTAGGAAGGAGGATTTTGTTACACTGATAAATATACTTGAGCCTTCACAAAAAATATCCAATGATTCCCTTAAATATTGTCCATTCAACCATAGATCCATTCCCAAATAGAAGGACATCATCATCATACTATTTGTGATTTTTACACCCCTAATTATGCCCTCCAATTTATTTTTTTCAATAATATTACTTAGACCTCCATGGCCAATAGGAATAACAAAGAGGTCAATGGAATCCCTTATCAAAGACCCCTGGAGAAATTGAAATTTCTTTATGGGCACCATTTAATAATATTACAAAATTAGTCAATGAAACATAGGCCATGATCCAATTTGTGACCTCTAGGGTGAGACCAATTTGAAACAACACCTATCTAGGGATTTGTGACCAATTTGTGACCTCATATGCTTTCATCAAGTCCAAATTTAGAAATATGGATTTTAATTTAGTATTCTCTATAGAGTGAAATCCATATTGTGTCGTCCCTATATCATCTAGAATCTATCTTTAATATACAGACCCAAATTGTTCACTAGAAACGCATTTGGATAGTGTTCTCTTGATCTTGGAAGCAATAATTTTTTTAAATGTCTTATATACTAGATTGTAGCAAGAAATATGATTGAATCCATAAAAAGAGGAAGGATGATAACTCTTAGGAATTAATTCTAAGAATATTTCATTCAAAGATCCTAAAATCCTTCCCTGCAATCTAGAGTCCTCAACAACTACCAACAAATCTAGCGCAGTACTATAAAAAATTCCAGGAAAAATTCAACTATCCAGGAATCTAGGTCAGGACTCTTAGATTTTTAAGAATACAATAACTCCCTCTTAATATCACCAATAGTAATAGTATCACCCATTTTTTCTTCCTTCTTCTAGAGGAAAAAACCTGGGATAAAGCTAAACAACCTTTATTTGGATAAAAATTGAAAGTTGTTATGAAGCACCGAAAATAGATTTGAAATATGAGATAGCTACAAATTCAATATCAAATAGTATTTATAATCCTTTTACACTCAGCAATATTTATGAAAGAAGAAGTGTTCTCGTCCCCTTCAACTATCTAAACAGCCTTGCTCTTGAGCCTCCATTTTCCCTCCTCAATTCTGAGTAATTGTTCCTTCCACTCAGAAAGTGAGAAAATATAAGTAGTATCTAAACTATATAGTATACCATTATGAGCATTGAGAAAGGAAGCATGCATAATTTTTCTAAATCAACCAACTCAACTTTTATAGCATTGTTTTTTTCTATTTCCACGCAATGACATCAAATTTTAACTCTTTCAGCTTAATAATTAGAGAATTCATAGGAAAAATATCTGATACCACGCCCTATAATGCAAGTTACCACAAACAAGTTCAAGAAATACCTCTCTCTCTTTAATTGGGCATGATTAAATTTAAAAGGTTTCTCATATTCAGTCTCTAATTGTAATATAGAATCATATGATCAAATATATTTACTTTTAAGATCCAATACTTATATTTGTTGCATTTGTTAAGGAAATCCTCATAAAAATAAAACATGTCAACTCTTTTGGGGAAATACCACCTTCCCCCATACATCCATTCCTCCAATAGGGATTCAAAGGATTGGGGACCATGTTAATTAACCTAGCGTTTGAAAACACCTCCCAATAACAACTTGTAAGAGCGTCACTTTTTTCTCTACAACCCCAAACATTTCTATCTGGTGAGGAGAAATTCAAATCTACACCAAAAACTATATTTTCTAGGGACAGAACCCCATCCTTCTTAATGTTGTCTTAGAAGGTTCGCCAATTCAAGTAGGGGTTGTAACAATTTACAACACTCGCTATAGATTCCAAGCCCAAATATCCCCCAATCAAAATAAACCACCAGTAGGTATATCGGTATAAAGAAATATTGAATGGGGGTTCCAAGAAGATAAGACACATCTAGATAAACCCATAGCAGTAATTGAACAAATATCCCATCCTAGGATAATACGAGAAAATACCTCTCGGTCCCTCTCTCTGAGAATTGACATCACTTCTATAAGTATCATAATAGGCTTAACATATTCAAAAAGTCTCCAGAGGGACAACATTTTTGGGATCCCCCCCACTCCCCTCACATTAAGATAGACCGAGATCATTTTTTCCCTAGTGAGGCCCTTCTACGGTCTAAGGGCCCCATAACTAACTCCACCAAGATGCAAACCCACTAACAATACAGCCTTCTTATGTCATTTACCACTAGTATATTCAGACTTGTGAATAGGGGTCTTATTAGAAGAGAGTGAACCCAAAACATCAACCCCTTCCTTCATCGATTGTTTGGGGATAGTACCCTAAAAAATATGTAAAGGATTATTCATAAGCATATCTTTAAAATAAGGAACCAAGGATATTAAAACCTCCTTCAGAGCCTAAGGCTCAAAAGGCTCCTTCTAGGCTTCCCTAGGATCCCCCACCTCTAAAGAAAAAGACCCAATAAATTCATTTGGTCTGAAACAACGAGAACACCCTTTTAATGATGGGCCCGACGAAAAAATCCCTAACTTCAAACCTAAATGTTCTCTATCCAACATCACACAATAGCCTTCCATGAGAAAAGGAATAGAAGGAGGGGCCCCTTCCTCCCTGAACATAACTTCCAATGAAATCCCTAGATACCTCGAATAAACTACCCTAGAAGACGGTTCCACCACATTACTATCATTTATCAAATTTTTTGAAGAAGAAAATGGATGAGATGTATTATGGGCATGATCCATACCAAACAAAGAATATGGTAGCTCCATAGGTGCAATTTATAAAAGAAATACCTCCTGAATAATCACACGAATAATCGCAACACAAGGACCTTCAAGAATCCCATTCAAAGTGTGAAAATATGATTCACATCAAGATCTAGGAGCTAAAGGAATCCTCACAACTCAAAATATTCACAAATTATGCATAAAAATAGTGAAAAGAGAAAAATTAACACATAGGAATGGTGCCAAGAACTGAGTTTATTATCATTGTCTAGTATGTAAATATGAATGGAACATCTATACAATAGCAGAAAATTGTTAGCCTTTGGAGGCAAATTGGATGCATACATGTGGCATGCTTAGATTTGAACTCAAAACCCCCGTAGGTGGACCAATGAGCTCCCAAACCACCTCAAACGCTCAGGAATGTTTGTGGGAACGTGGTTGGAGCATGCTAGGACAAAATGAAGGTAAGGTAGGAATGGTGGAGTGCATGGGTGAGTTGGAGTGGCTCTAGGAAGAAATAAATGGTCCAAAAGAGCCAAATACATCCAAGTAGCATGCATGGGCGTCGCTGGTCAACCAATTTCCTTGTTTTATGGAGTGGGAGCGCACCAAGGACTAAACATTCATAAATGAGGGAACATGTGTAACCAAAATGATCAAATGTGGGCACTTGGGTGCATTATTGAATCTAAGACACCAAAAGGACCTTGATTGACCAACAAAACCTAGTTTTGGACCATATAGGATAAGTACAAAACAAATGAAATGTAGGTGTATGTGACCATGGTACTAGGTGGTATAATGCTCTAACACAAAGAAGAAACTATAGGAGGCCCTATCCCCTTTGTGACATATCTCAGATTAGGTTCAGGGCGCCTCTCCAATAGGATTGGGAAATCCACCTTAAGGTGGTTGATCCTTCTACAAACTAAGCAACTAAAAGGGACACCAATAGTCCAAACGTTGCTCAAATGTAATGCCCCTCCAAATGATAACCATATCCTCAAGAGACCCTAACAGATATCAATCTCCACAAGAATGTGTTCAGCCTTCTTATCATTTGCAGTGAGCTTCTTTTTGTGAACATTTAGAAACCAAACAATATCATTTCCAACAGTGACACATGCCTCAATATTTTAAAATTGGAGAGGGATCCCAAGGAAAAGTACCCACAAAAGTCTAAAATGAAATTATTCTTTCGTCATATCAAACACGGAATGCCACCTTTTGAGCATCATGTTGTCATCTCCACACATCCACAATCCACCTAGAATTCTTGTCATATCCTCTGCTTTCTCAAATCGAAAGCAATACCATTATTTAAGTAAAGGATCACAAATCGACATATAGCCAAGTATTAGCTTCCACTTCTCCTCATCCCAAGCTTCAATCTCCCTCTATGCCAAGACCCAATAGCTAAACTTACCCACCAAAGTGAGAGTTGACATAGAAACAACATCCTCCATGCCAATCTCCGTTCCTAGAACTAATGTATGGTTTTTCGCTCTAATATTTAGGGTTTCCTTGCCTCTCTTGGCCCAAAAGTCACGTTTTGGAGCCACATCTCCCACACCAAAATTGGCCCCTCCATTATAGAAGATTGCAAAGCCCCAGAACCATCCACCACACCAAGTATCAGAGAATCAGGATGACAAGTGCCCTCCAAGTCCAAAAGTGAATTATTATTGTGAATATACCAAGCCCCGACCTCTATTCTCAAGGCTGTGAACCATATATATTAACAAATATTATTATTATTTAAAAAATATTATAATTAAAACAAGCACATCTACTAACCCACCATAGAAGTCAATATCGTCCATAGTAAACTATTGAAAAAAAACAATAATAAAGGAATAAGAAGATTTGATAAAAGCAACCATTTTAATTAATAAACATTTGAGTTGCCATGTATATTTTGATTTCTATAATAACTTTAAAATTATTATTACTTTAAAAGTATTAAGGTTGTTAATAGGAGGAGATGTTGATGTAATGTTATGTAACATAACATTTTTATAAAAATGAAATAAATATATAAATAATATTCACTTAAACTTTATATATATAAATGAAGATGTATTAAGAATCTAAAAGATTAAATACCTTGATGTGTAAATTATTTCTCATATATACAAATTTAAAATTAAAAAAGTACACCTTTAAAAAAAAACTCAAATCCTTTTAAATACTTGATAAAGTAATAATTACAATGCACTTAACCTTACCTACTAGGTACTAACTACTCGTTTGTCAGAAACGGAAGAAGTCTCAGCTATTTATAAAGAGAAGACCCCACTTTAACTTTTCCCTCTTCGAGCTCCTCGCAATGCTCTTGTTTCCTCGTCACCTAACTTTGGCTATGGACTGATTGACTTTTATTATGGATCTCGAAATATTCTTCAATCCTTTTGTATTTAGGTTAATATATTATTATTGCATGCTTTACCTACTCAATATTTTTCCTTCATGCTCTAGAATGTTCTTAAAAAATAGTAAACGCTCTCATTGAAAATCACTTTAAAATACATTAGAAATGTGTTCATTTATTATTAATTTTCACTATGGCCAGAGTTTGTTAATGGATCTTTCAAAATAAAATATATAAAAATATATCACTATTCACAATGAAAAATCTATATTAAATACTTTGATATATAGTTCATGTAGGCTGGACAATTATCCTTGGTGTGTCCATCTATTCTGCAATTTAGTACACCATATGTCTTCTTGGGCTTCCTTTCCCTTCTTGATATCCTGAAGCTGTATCATCAGGTTATCTAGCTGTGATTGAATTTGCACCATTCCTACGTCACCATCTCCAATTGGTGAGGCTTCCAGCTTCATTGCTAATTCCAGCGCTTTCCTCTACGATTCAATCTTTTGTTGCATTAATGGGCCTCAAATGTGTGGTAATAGAGCAGGAATAAACCACTTTTTATGTTTCACATCTAACATCTAGAAAATTACTTTGGCCATCAAATTTTTAAACCATTGGTCAAAGTCCCAGACAGACTTTGCTTATGATTTTTTTATCTCCTTGATCTTCCTGATGCACTGTGACTCAGATTTAGGTTTTCTAAACTCATAGACCATTGCAAGTTGTATTTCTTTAAGGGTCTTTTGTGGTGTTCCTGGAGGTACTACGCAGAACTTCATAAACCAGTCTAGCACATGACCCCTCATAGTCATGATCATCTGCACCTTATTTAGTTCTGCGTTATGAACTAGGTGAACCATCCAAATAGCTTCATAGAGGAACCAATGCTGCCCTAGATCCTCTACTCCATTCCCATTGAATGTGGGTAACCAAATATCATTCCTAACCATTGAGTTGGTATCAAGGATATTTGATGAATAAATTAGTGGAGGTGCACCCTCCTATGCACTAGTCGCAGTACTAGCACTATCAGTATTAACAACTCTTTCAGAAGATGAGGCTCTATACCTTACCTCTGGTGATACTCCTAGTGTGATGTAGTAGCACCCTGATCTTGGTGTCTCCTCAGACTCTTTATATTCTTCTTCTCCTTCTGAAATCGGGTTATATTCCTCCTCTTCGTCACAATACCCTTCGTCCAATTGCGACTAAATTTCATGATCACTTTCTTTGAGCAGACTAGGAGTTTGTCAAACTTCCTCTATCTTTCTTCTTTTCCCTAACCTGAATCTCCTTCCACTCCTTAGGAATCCATCTTCTCGTTCATTTTTTGTAATTCCTGGGAACATCTCAGCTCACCATTTCCCATTTTCTCTACAGATCGTCTGTGACATATCCCCTCCTATAGATATGCGACTCAATTGTTCAACTGCAAGATACCCTTCTCATAAATGAGCGTCTTTATCCATGTACTTATACACAACAAGTATCTTCGTCGAGGTCCTTGGAAAAAAAATATTTTAGCCTCACTATATGAGGTTATAGTCTCTACTACAAACTCAATAATATACCCTTGCAAAATACTATCGAAGCAAAAATCAATAGCTCTAGAGATGGTGTTACTTACACTGGTTATCTCACAAACCAACTGATCACTCTACTCAACCGCTTCTCTTCTCTATAAATTTGTCTATTGAGTCACCAATATTGATAACCACTCATACAACACAAGGGGAAATTATGCAAAGAAGATCTCGTGAATGTCTGAGTATATGTGTTCATCTAACCAGTCTTTTGCGCTCTCTTCTGGCGGAAAGGTTAGCATCTTAGACTCTAGCCAATCCTCTATCTCCTCCTTTGTCGGATGCCACAACATCTCCCTCAACTCAAATGATTAGGGTCTCAGAAATAAAGCCATTTTTTGGCCTAATCTTCCCTTCTATCTCAACCCGATGTTCAAAAACAACACAATACCAACAAGACACCAAAAGACATCGAATCGACAAAGCAAGATCAGTCGAAAACACCCATGAGGCAGGCACAGTCTCACCTGAGATATATTAATGGGTAACTACCAGAACCATGTTTCTACAGTTGGAGAGAGAGTATAGTCCCTTGGCGCGCGGCCAAGGCGCTTGACAGAGATGGAGGGATGGAGTCTTCCACTACTTGACAATGGCGCAACAGTGTGACACAACCAACATGCGTCACAACCTTGTCATTAACAACCTTAACAACTGGCACAACTGTGTGGCATAGCTGTCTCCTTGAATATAAATGACAATGATGTGACTTATATTATAACTTAACAGCTTGATATGAAATAATACACAGTTCTCAATAATACTTTAGCCATTCATTCATCTACTACGTTCATCTATATTGCAACATTCATTCACGCAATAATCATAAATAGTGGCAACTAATTAAACATTCAACATTGACAATTAAACATTTAATCATTCACATTCATCATTCAACATTCATTAACACAGGAAATAACATGGAAACCCATCAGGGAAAAACCACCAAGGTGCTCTTCATCTGGCATGAGAAATATAGGTAGCACCTTGCAGTCTGCAATTTACAAACTGTTCTTAAGATATGTATTTTGCTCAACTCTTCTTGCTCTCATGCTCTCTGTTTTTTCTTCTATCTACTCCTACTGAATCATGATCCACACATAGCTTGGATCAACTCTTCTACTTTATTGCCTGGGAATTCAACTGCAGATTACTCCTACTAAACGGTCTATGCACTCAGCTGCAGATATGCGGCTCAACAGCCTTCAACTATCAGAATCTTATCTAATCCTTTACAATACTCCTACTCTTCTTAACTCTTAATGAAGCTAACCCATACAGAGCGGGTTCCTCCTACTTATAATGTTTACAAGACCGCGTAGGGTCGACTGAGTACAACTCAGTTATTACAAACTCAAATAGCTACAAAATATCTTCTATTACATTAACGTTGGCCCATACCTAGCCACAAAAGTCATGCATTACATTAACCACAACCTTAACTAGCCGTGGAAACATCTTTTAGTCTTCCTATACTGGTCATAATTAGCAACAAAACTTATCCTTTAGTCTTCTACTGGTTCGTCCTTCTGTAGTCTTCCTTGACTCTCACCTATCCAGCCTTTATTCTTCTGCCTACCTCTTCCACTGACTATGGATGTGATTTTCCTCATCGCACAGATCCTCGCCCTGCACTTGTGCTTCTTCCTTTATCTTCCTTTCTTCATCGCGCGCTTGCTTTTCCTCTTATGCTTGTGCGTCTGATTATTCCTTGCACATTTTTATTGGCCCAACACTCACCCTTCACCTTCACCTTCGCCTTCACCTTCACCTTCACCTTCTCATGTCATTGCCTAATAGTACAACCTTAAAATGTATGGGTTTACTACATCATATGTTATTCTTATCAATCTTTTGAACAATTTATGGTTATGGATAAAAAGGAGAGTGAAATGCTCCTAAGAATAGTCGATTATGGAAAGGAAAAAAAGTGAA
>LPNX010352753.1:398708-459154 GCA_001517045.1 Pseudotsuga menziesii | reverse complement strand
GATAATTAAATTTTTACTTTTTTATTGTTTTTTAGGTAGGAAGATTACAACATCTCCCCCATATTAGATTGTTTTTGTAGCCGAAAATTATTTTGGCCTATTAAAAAAATTATTTTTTATTAATAAAAATAAGGTTACTAAAGTGATATTATTTTTTATTTTGTGTTACAAAATCTCTCCCATAATATTCACTATCACTATTATTTTTTGCCGACATGTTACAAACGTTACTGACTTTACAAGATCTCCCCCATAAGGTATCCAGATGGGTGCAGTATGCAGCATCCAAGAATGTCCAACGCCTCACTCTGTGTCAATGCCCGCGAAATATAGAAATCCCTCCTCCTGCTTGCACTTTTCAGCTGTGGTAGTCTAACTACACTTCAACTCTCCAACTACAATCTCACAAATATTCCAAATGGTTTTATCTGATACAAGAATCTCATTTCTTGCTCTTTCAGTAATATCGAATTCACTGATGAATCTTTAGCTGTCTTCATTTCTCGTTGCCCAGTTCTGCAAGAACTTGCCATAAACCCTTCTGTTGGCCTGTTGAAGCCTGTAATCTTAGGTGCCCACATTAGAGATATAGTTATAAATGATAATCACGTCAAGGTTTTAACCATAAAATGTCCCAAACTTGTAACTCTGATACCAGAGAAGATAAATGTTTTGAGAGTGAATGGGGTGTTCTTTCAAGAACTTTCCCATGGCATCCGCAATGTGACAATGGAGTGTGAAAATAGATTAGTTGAACTGTCGTTGATATTGGAGTTGGATGAAGATGCACCCAATGTTTCAGCTGAAAGGGTTCTTGAAATTGTGGGTGAGTTCAAATCATTGAAGAAACTCTCCATTGATCTTTGGGGCCGCCTTCCTAGGGAAAACGCAGAGATGACTGTTCCTCTTTTCAAGATCCTCGAGAGGCTTCATAATCTCGAGTTTCTGTCCATGGCTGGCCTCTTTGCTGTGGTAAGACAGAATTGGACTATGATAACTTTGTGATGTCTTTACGGTGGGAGGTGTCACCACTGTATTGTATAATCTGGACAGAATATATATAGTAAAGTTCATTTATTTTTATTTTTAAGTCGAAAAGTTGACATAGTTTTGGCTTTGCAATGCAACGCAGGAGTTTGCTAGAGATCAGCTGCCACGATGTTTAAGCACCCCACTGGCTAATCTTCGGATAGTTCACGTAGACACTATATACCTAGATGATAGGGATATTGCTGTGTTGGGTTGCTTGCTTGAGAGCTGTCCTGCCCTTGAAATCATGGAATTTTGACTAGAAGATCCATATACTGAAGCTGGGTACTTGAGATTTTCAGAAACATTGTTTTCATTTACCAGAGCTTCAACGCAGGTGAGGATATGCCAGGGCATTGCAGACGGCCACCCAATATTTTAAACATTGTTGTACTGCCATTACACATTTTCTCTGTTTGGAGATGATCCTCTTCCTCGATTACCCATGATGCTCTGCGATATTAATGGATGGCCAAGAAAACAACTTCTGAATTTTAATTTAATGCATTAATCTGTGAGTGCTTATTCAATGTGTTGTTCTGTGCTATTATGTTTACGGAGATAAAATGACATTATTTTGTGCTATTAGTTTTTATTAATAAAAATAACGTTACTAAAGTGATATTATTTTTTATTTTGTGTTACAAAATCTCTCCCGTAATATTCACTATCACTATTATTTTTTGCCGACATGTTACAAACGTTACATCACGTGACAAGATCTCCCCCATAATATTCACTTTCACTATTATTTTTTGCCGACATGTTACTAACGTTACATCACGTGACAAAATCTCCCCCATAATATTCACTTTCATTATTATTTTTTGCCGACATGTTACTAACGTTACATCACGTGACAAAATCTCCCCCATAATATTCACTTTCATTATTATTTTTTGCCGACATGTTAGTAACGTTACATCACGTGACATCACGTGACAAGATCTCCCCCATACTGGGCTGTAGAGCGCCTCTCGGCGCAATAAATAATGTTAAATATTTTTTATGATGATGGTAATGATGATAGTTAGTGTTCACTAAAACCAATTTGACCTATTGAATCTTAAGAAACTATTTTGTTTGTTATAACACATTATTTCTATGCTTAAAAAGCTTAGAAATGAGTGTACCGAGATCACCATAGTTTAACAACTTAGAAAATTAGAGAGGTTAGTATTATAATTGAAAGATTGAGAAATTGCGCTCTAATGTGGTTGTACACAAGGCACTCTAAAAGAAAGTGACTTTCATTCTCAACTCTCTTGGTCACACAAAGATGGTAAATCCTATCATTCGACAGTGTTTTTAGAATTGTACAACGTCATGTTTCAGGCTAGAATAATATTTTGACCAGGATGTATGTTTCTGCGGAGACACGGACATTTCCTCTTAATCGCAAGTGATTCTCCTATCGTATCATTGTGATCGATTAGTTTTTCTTTCTCAATATGATTAGGTGGTCTAATGGTTAACCATTTCCCCAACCATTAGATAAGATCCGGGGCTTCCTTGTGTGCATCTGGAAAACTCGTGTTGCCCAGAACTAGCAAAAGATCTAGTTTAAGGTGTAGAAGCAAAGATCCTAGTTTTTCCCAGTTAAAAAGAACAACATATAGTTCTCTTTTTTGTATGCAACCCTCTGGTCAAATCTGAAATCTGAGTTATTCAATATCTTGATTTTTTTAGGATGGTAAGCGGTGGGCTGCAGGGCTAGAATTTCGTATGAGTTTTTAAGTAAATATTGTTTATATTAAAAATATATAAAATACATTAAGTATTTTGCTGAAATTTTATATAACAGTGTAAAAAATATACATTTGTTGAAATTTCACATAACAGTGCAAAAAATTGACACTCTTGAATTTATGTAAGACTTAAAATGAAAGGTATGAAAATTACAAAACCATCATCAAATTTTAGTTTGACAGGCACCATAGATTTGAAATTCCAGGCCTGAACCCAAGTCTCTTGTGAAGTTATCTTCAAGATCATGTAAGAAATCAAGCAGTATACAAAACACAACCAGCCTAGATAATAAGGTAACCTACTCTGAAATTGAAACATGTGAATGCCTCCCTCCCTTAATAAGGCATGGTAGAAGTTGCACAGTCCCAGATCTGTCATATGAAGAAGTGTTATAAAAATAAAGTAGGGCAGATCTTCTTGAAAGAGATTTGTTTTTTTTTGGAGACCAGAGACAACAAATCGTGCTTGCCAGTTTTCATTCACTTGGCTTGTTGTTCTACGTGCTACTCATGTAGGGAGACTCAAGTGTTTGATTATGGAACCAAAAAGCACTACATAAAGATACGTGGTATTACATGCATACAAACACTCCATTTCCAAATCATGCATGAAATCTTAGCATCAAGTAAAATCATTTATAGACATACAAACACTCCATTCCAATTCATGCATGAAATCTCAGCATCGAGTAAAATACTTTATGGACAGGTGTGACACACTTCTATCATGAAGGATTGAAAGACTAGGTTGTTTGGGTATGTTAAGGTTGACTCAGAAAGCATGTCAAGTATCAAAACATGCACAAGATGGCAGAGGTGTAGGAGTTTCTTGATGATGCATAACATATAATATAAAAATATAAAATGTAGACTATTTAGAGACACGAAGGAGCAATGTCTGCAACGCTATAACAAGTTGATTTATGTTCACCACGCTATAAACCATAATTAAAACTCAGTTGTGCTTGAACAACATATTAAATAGTTTTAAAGCAACAAAGACGATATTTCGATCAAATATCATAAGTCAAACAAGATATGGTAGAAATACACATATACAAAATATCCTCTTAATGTTCAATAGACTTTCAAGCAATAGAAAACTAGAAAATGGTACTAACTCGTATTCAAATACTAGTTTCTTTACGAGAACCTTGGCGCTTACACTTAGTTTTATTTCATTTAATAAATTTAACTTGACGCTTTAATTCAATATTGATGAATATGTGATCCATGCATAAATATAAAAACAAACATTATAATAAGATAAAAATATTTATGAATAAAATCGATGACTAAAACCACATAAATAACTCAACAACAAATTCACATATAACAAACATTCCTATAACAAATAAAGCCAATGACTATAATGTTTTAATATTATAGCTCCAGAAGTTATATCCATTTAGACTAATAATACATAATACATGCTTCTACATAAGAAAAAAAAAATCATATGTTGATATAAAGATGGAGGACAGTTTAACCTTAGTGTTGACAGAGAAGCGACCACTAGAGAGGTGTATATTACACAAACATCACCACTTTGTTAGCGAAGAGTCAATTGCAGAACGGAGCAGGACCAACTAGTAATAATATCTCTGCTAACTCGCTTTTGGGAAATTGCTTCAAGTTTTTTCAAAATTTGTGGCTTGTTTTAAGGGTAGAACAAAATTTATCAAAGGTTTAGTGGCACAATACAGGTGGTGAAGAACAGATGATTGCAATAAGAAAACGGTCTGCATATTAGCCACAAGACCATCACCATCTTCAATGCTCTTTTGTTGTGAGTAGAAGCGAGTTCTACTTGCATCTCTTGTCGAACTGACCTTGGATCTCTTGTTGAATCGACATGGAAGAGTTATGATGGATGTGGTGGACATGGTGGAAAACTTTGACACTATAAGGATTAAAGTAACATACAAGTGGTGATCCTGCTAATGGCCACAATGAACCGCCATAACGAACAAATGTGGAGATCATGCTAATCGCCACAATGAACCAACACAACGAACAAATGTGGAGAAACATAAAACCTATATCCAACATTTAATGCCGGAGAACTAATGTTAAACTCATTTTAAAACCTTAATTCACATTTTTATATTTTTCACATGTTGGATCAAAAGGACTATAGTGAATTAATGTGGAATTGCGCCTAGCCTAGTTTTGAGGCCAAATAAGAGGTCCAAATCATTCATTGGTGGACGAAACAGTGGGACGGATACCACTCGCTGAGCAAAAGTGTTTTGAATAAAAAGTTAATGTTTTAAATAAAGACTTAAGATAAGCCTTGCAATAATGGATAGGTTTATGTGTCGAACTAATGAAAATAGTTGCAAGGCGATTACAAGAGTCCCTGCCAACCTGAAAGGCAGAGACTAATAAATAACTCAATGATCCAATATTTGAAGTCATTTCAAACCCCAAAGAAAATGACTAATAACCAAAACATTTCATTTTCCAAATGAGAAAGAACAAACTTATTCCAATTACTCCACTAGTAAAAGGGTGCTATGTTTCATTGTATTTCAAACTTCAATTAAAAAAATGAATTATGCTCAAACATGCAATCGCTTAAACACATCACATTAACTCAATTTATATTAGCAAAAAATTTCCCTTAGAAAAAAGGTATTACACTTCCAAACATTAACAACTACAAATAGTTGTATGCCTGCTATATGCAACAATCAAACATCCTTTTCGCATTCTCTTCTAACACTTATTTTTAAAGAAAGCACACACCTTAGCATATGATATTAAACTAGTTTTAAAGCTAATACTAAAAAAAATTAATCAGCAAATCCCAAAAAAATTATGCTTCATTTCTTCAATCCTTGCCATTGCTTCATCTTACTCAAAAACAAATTTTAGACCTTGGATAATTATATAGCTCCATCCCATTCTAAGCATTGATAGCGAATGAAATATATGAGTCACCTCTGTTTAAGCCATGTAACCCTTTTCATGGGAAAAATTTTGCGTTTTGTGGTTTTGTTATTTTGAAATTATTTTCCTAATCATGGTCTTGAAATTTCTAATCAACTCTCCTTTTATTGGTTAAAAAATTATTTATGGTATTCAAATTTCTATTTATTTCCCTTTAATTGATTAAAAACCCCATGCATAGAATCTATCTAGACAAATAAATCCCCAACGATCATATTGGTTAATGACAAAAATACAAAGAAGAGATGGCACAGTGTTGAAATTACGAATTCTAAATCTTAAGTTCCATTCTCGCGCCATCAATCTTCACTAACAGTTTAAAAATAATTCATCTACAAGAGTGTGTTGTTTGTCACATATATGGAGTGTAACTTTCTCCATCAATGTTTTCCAATCAAATACGTGAAAAGTAGATGAATAAAATTTTAAAAAAAATGATAAACTATTCTATATTATATTAAATTGAAAAAGAGATAACAATAAGAGCACTAGACTAGTGTATCGCTTGGCATACCAGACCAATAATAGTGTAAGATTGTCTTTGTCTTTGTCTATATGGCAGTTTCAATATTAACATAAGCAATAAATAGATTTATTATAATGTTGTAGTAAAAAACTACTTGTTTTTTATTTGACATTTTTCTTAACCTTCTTCACCTTTACGCTTGAAGCCTAATAGAAATCGAGCAGGAACACAGTTTCTCTCTGGTTACTACATTTGTCAACATGTCTGCAAGATTATGGCTAGTATGTATATTTTCCAACTTTAACAATTTGTAATGTCCCTTTTTGGGTTTTTTGGAGAAATGCACAAATTGGGCAAAATTTGAGCTTAACTAGTCATTACTCTAGAGAATTCCAA
The DNA here is from genome assembly GCA_001517045.1 of Pseudotsuga menziesii. NCBI lineage: Eukaryota > Viridiplantae > Streptophyta > Pinopsida > Pinales > Pinaceae > Pseudotsuga > Pseudotsuga menziesii. Next base: position 452,560 of record LPNX010352753.1, on the reverse strand, counting down.
CTTTCACCGAATGGTCCCAAATTAATGGTATGGTGAGTCTTATAACATCCCAATATGGTATATTTACACTTTTATCGGACTTTATACCTTTGCAAACTTGTTTGGGGCTAATGACAAAAATACCAAAATTACTAGGAAATTGTGTTCAAATCCCCCCAAGGGTGATGGCCAAACTAGCTCTCCAAATCAAGTACAACCCTCCAAAATTTAAGAAAATAGCATGAGAATGAGTATCATACATCAATGGCTTCCCTTAATCATTTTTATTAAGTTCTTCAAGTGGATTATGATCTGCAACATTTGTAGGCTAACTTTCATAGAAATTGACGAAGGGAACTTTGCATTACTAGCTAGACTTGACATGGGAAAGGTAGAATATATGGTTTTGATACTAATATGAAACATGTTGGTAATATATGGAATAAAAATTTATTCCTCAATAGCATAAAACTAAAAGTAAAACCCTCCCACAAATCTGATACAATACTCCTTCAAGATTGAATCCAAAGTCATGGAAGGCTAGTGATTCAATGGCATGGGAATGCAAGCTTTTCACACATGAGTTTCTTGGATTTTGACACACTGAGGATATGGAAATTAAATTACAGATTAATAAATCATATATTTCTTTCCCAACATCATCCAACTCATACAATATCCCTCATACAAATCTGGTATAAAACTACTTCAAGATTGAAGCCAAATCCATGAAGACTATCGATACAAGGGCATGAGTATGCAATCGTTTCAACATGTATCTCTGATATTTAGACTTACAGAGTATGTGGAAATAATATTATAGAGGCATACATCATATATTGATTCTGCATCATCATAAAACTCATATAAATTTCCTCATACAAATCTGATATAAATCTACTTCAATATTGAAGCCAAATCCATGAAAACTAGTTATTCAAGAGAATAGGAAATGTGAGCCTTTCATACATGTATTTCTGATATTTCAGCTTATATATCATATGGATATGATATTACATATCCATACATCATAAATCAAATCTTGACCATTAACTATCCTAAGCAAGGCGCAAGAATCGCTCTAACAAGTGCGCCATCAAATGAGAGTGTGGGGGAATGGAGAAGAAGGAATGAGAGAATGGGGAGATAAATGAGAATTCGACTGTATGGACCTTCATACTGCAAATAAAACTCCTTAATTAATCTCCCATGCGAGGTATGAATGGCCTCTCCATCAACCAACTTGGAAAGGAATCCAACTCCCTCGAAATTGGTTCACAAGCAGGGAGAGTGAACACTCACCGTTCAATGGACAAGCAAAAGCTCTCCGAAATTCCAAAGGACAATTAAAAACTGATCAAAATATATTCTCCTTCCTCATGAAATCCTTTTATTAACTTCATGATTCCTCCCAAGGTTGAATTTCTCTCCATGAGATTCCTCCAACTCATCTTGGTGGTTTAGTAACTCTCATGACACTTGTCTTCCTCTTCATTTTCCAATTCTTTCCCCAATTCAAATGGCTACCTATAACTCCCAAATTCGACCTCTTGGTGGCTATTTTTACCCCTGACATATCAAATTTTTCATATGTCAGCAATCATGCCTGAATTTTCTGTACTTTTCATAGAATCTTCCATCATTTGTTGTCATAGAGTGCATAGAATTTCCTTCCAAGTGGCCCACCTTGTCTTCTAGTCTCTTCCACTTCCATGGGATTTACCCTCCTTTAAAAATTCAACTTCCTTGGCTCATTATATGATATTTGACACCACATTACCATCCAATAATGTTACATTACCCATTTGTTCGAATTTGGATGAATATCATGCCAAGTGTGCAGGGAATCTAGTTACCCAAAGTCTTCATCAGATTCCAAGTGTCTTCATGAACCCATGTCACATTATTTTCTTAGAATTTATCATTTTTGTGACCCATTTAAATGTGAATATGGTAAACTAATGTCCGTTTGGGTCTCATATCCTCTTATTACAAAATTTATGTCTCCATCTCAACCTATGGAACTAGTAGGTTGGTGAAACATTATTTGCAAATAGTCTTATTTGGAAATTATTTAATTGGGGGCATGACAAATCCTCCCGACTCAAGATTGCTTGTCCTGAAGCAATGACAAGTTTGTATGCTGAAATTTTTTTATATTCCCAAGTGGCATCCTCATTTGGTACTCCTTCCCTTGCACCAAGTGCTCTCCTATGCTTCTACTCATTGATTTTCTTTAGGTGCAACTTGAGCAGTAGCACTCATGTACTGCAATTTTGTGCTCCCAAACGTAAAGAGATGTGGATTGTGCATATTGATATATCATGTAACATCACCACTAACACAAAAATGATTAATCAAATCCATAAAAACCAAATTTGTGCAAATAATCTTTACCTCCATATTTTGGAAACCTTTTCTGAAATTTGACCCCTTTTTGCTTCTGCATAATTCTTTGAAGTTGGTGTTGAATAACCAAACTTTGAGTTTCTTAATATTCCAAGAAAAATTCAAAGAGGAACCACCATGCTTGTTGTTGCACTACTCTGATTACAATCGTCTTCTCAAGTGGTGAATAAATATCCAATGTTGCTTGTTTCCCCCACAATTGAAACCAATGAGACCAAAAATGCTCCCAGGGTCCCATATGATCCTGATACATGTATGGTGTGAAATGTCTATGATGAAATGCCATGAAAACAAAGCATGTGAAAATTGAATCAATCTCTCAAAAGGTCTCCTACATAGGAAACTGGAACACTACTCTACAAAGATGAACTCAAAGAACTGAAGGTTGGTTTGCTTTCTCAAACCAACAACCAAACTGCTACTCCAAATGAGATGAAACCAAGCAATTCCTGGATACCATTGCTGGTATTGCACCCTTCCAAACATCATGAGTACAAAATATATATCATGAAAGTACATAACAACATCATACAAATGTACATGAAGAAGGTACCTCATCAAAGAATAATGAAAGTGCTTATACATCCAAGTAAGTAGATCACCATGTGGCACATACACACAAGCATCAAGTATTATATAAGATCTGCCCCAATGAAATAGGTGAGGATCCCATGTCCCATAATGTTGCTCCAAATATATATAATGTGCATCAATATAATCATCCAGGTGTTCTTCCATCCAAGAAGTGAATGAAGAACCTCCACCAAAATCTGAACCAAATAAGGAGCAAAGAAAACATGAATACTTCAAGTGGCTCAAAGTAGTCTCAGCAATACACCCATGAATATGTATATAATCATGAAATAATAGAGGATGTTGCTGCCAAAAATAATGTTCTTCAATCATATATCTCTTCACCCAAGTGTGGGATGAAGTTCCTCCAGCATCGAATGGACTACGCAAGGAGCAAGGAAAATCATGACTCTCCAAGTGACTCAAGTGAATACCATAAGTGCATCCATGTGGATGTGTATCATCATAATGTAACAAGGGATGCTGTTGAAAATGTAAATAATATGGTTCCCTAATCATGTCATAATGAAAAGGAGATATATAAATTCCATACTCTTCATGTGGCACCATAAAAAAAAGAAACCTTTCACCCATACTTCATTAGGATGAATGCTGCAAAATGTGGAAGTGTAGGATGTAGGAGAAAGAACCAACTCACCCAAATGATTAGAAAGTGAAAAATTTTCATAATGTGAAGGATCCATAGGGGTAGGAGTATGCACCTCCCTTAAAAATTAAAACATTTCCTCATTGGTTGGTTCCAAGGTAGTGGAATCACGCACTTCTTCAAAAAGTGTGCACCCATCTTCAAGAGGAAACTCAAGTTCCTCTTCCACGACAACTAGTGATTGGCTCTCATCAAGCTTGGATTCAAAAAAATCAAGAACCTGAAATTTTACATGTTTCTCATGATCCCTCATGTCATGATAATACTCCAAGCAATCTACCATATGACAATCTGAAACATAGGAGGAAGGACAAGTATCTTGCAACCTCTCAAGAAGTTGCTCAGTTTGAATTTTTTAGCTTATGAATATCTTCATTATTATTCAAGTATGCTTCATGTAACCATTCATTAAGCTCAACCAAATTGTTTCTATAAAAAAGGAAAGACATGAAATTACCTTGAATGTTGCCAATTTCTCTTTGAATGTTCTCCATGTCTTCAAGGAAGGATGGCTCCTCCAATGAAGAAATTTTCCAACAAGAATTTGACACCAATGCTTTAGTGTCATGGAGTATGCTAAAGGCCTCATGGATATCCATTTCACTCATCTTCAAAGACCCTTAAATGAGGGATGGTTCATGGGAGTGAAACTCCTCTTATTCTTTCTTCTTGATTTGATCAAATTCTTGAAGCTCAAGTGGTGATGGGGAAGTTGATCTTGGTTCTTCATTATCTGTCACAAGGTATTCATCTTCATGCTTATGAGAACTTTGAATTGCAGAAACATTTTCAAATATGATCTCTATGTCACCAACGTATAGTTATGAGAACCCATCAATAGGTACTCCTTCATTGTTCAAGGATCCATTAGTATATTCTCTTTGATTTGCACAACCCCCATCAACAAGGATTGTGTGCTTGTCTTCACCTTCCTCTTCATGTTCTTCTATGCAACCACATCGAGGTAATTGATGTTCCACTTCATGAATATTTGCCTCTTCCTTTAATGGTTTATCTAATCTCTTTTCATCTCCATTAGAACAAAATTTATTCAACATATTCCGTATGATGTATGTAAAAGTGTTTATAACTTACTCATTTATAGGGCAGGATAAATATTTGCTCTTTTCACAATTAGGATGATTTTTCTTTAATGAGTTCACATTTTCCTTCTCGTGACTGAATCCATAATTGAAAAAATATTCTTGGAAAGAATACCTCTCATGAATACCCCCTCTCAAAGTTCGATACTCTTGGAAGCATGCTTCAATATCTATGGTTGTAATGTCATCTTTCGTTGCCCGAGGAGGAAGGAAAGTGGCCATAGTGGGCCTATTGTGAAGCCAAGAAATGCCTGACATTTTTTCTTAAATGGATGGTATTAATGCATAGGTGCAAGGAACATGCTCTGATACCACTATAATTTCCCTTTTTGTATTTTTTGGAGAAATGCACAAGTTGGGAAAAATTCTAGCATAACTAGTCATGACTCTAGAGGGTTCCAACTTTCACTGAATGGTCCCAAATTTGAAATGTAAGGGTATGGTGAGTATTATAACATCCCAATATGGTATATGTACACTTTGTATCAGAATTTATGCCTCTGCAAAAAAATTTGGGTCTAATGACAAAAAGACCAAAATTATTAGGAAATTGTGTTCAAATCCCCCAAGGGTGATGGCCAAACTAGCTCTCCAAATCAAGTACGACCCTCAAAAATTTAAGAAAGGAGTATGGGAATGAGTATAAAACATCAATTAATTCCCTTAATCATGTTTATTAAGTTCTACAATTGGATTATGATCTGCAACATTTGTAGCCTAACTTTCAAAGAAATTGCCTAAGGGAAATTTACATTACTAGCTAGACTTGACATGGGAAAGGTAGAATATATGGTTCTGATACTAATATGGAACATGGTGGTAATATATGGAATACAAAATTATTCCTCAGCAGCATAAAACTAAAAGGAAAACCCTCCCACAAATATGATACAATAATCCTTCAAGATTGAATCCAAAGTCATGGAAATTAGTGATTCAATGGCATGGGAATACAAGCTTTTCACACATGAGTTTCTTGGATTCCGACCCACAGAGGATATGTAAATTAAATTAAAGAGTAATAAATAATATATGGCTTTCCAAACATCATCCAAATCATACAATATCCCTCATACAAATCTGGTATAAAACTACTTCAAGATTGAAGCCAAATCCATGAAGACTAGTGATACAAGGGCATGAGTATGCAAGATTTTCATACATGTATATTTGATATTTCTACTTACAGAGCATGTGGAAATAATATTACAGAGACATACATCATATATTGATCCCATATCATCATAAAACTCATATAAATTTCCTCATACAAATCTGATATAAATCTACTTCAATATTGAAGCCAAATCCATAAAAACTAATTATTCAAGAGCATGGGGAATGCGAGCCTTTCATACATGTATTTCTGACATTTATAATTATAGAGAATATGTGTATGATATTTCAGATAAATACAACATAAATCAAATCTTTTCCATCTACTATCCTCAGCAAGGCGCAAGAATTGCTACAGCAAGTTCGCCATCACATGAGAGTGTGGGGGAATGGAGAAGAAGTAATGAGAGAATGAGGAGATATATGAGAATTAGACTGTATGGACCTTCAAACTGAAAATAAAAATCCTTAATAAATCTCCCATTATATTTTTTAGTGGCCTCTCCATCAACTAACTTGGAAAGGAATCCAACTCCCTCGAAATTGGTTCACAAGCAGGGAGAGTGAACACTCACCATGCAATGGACAAGCAAAAGCTCTTCAAAATTACAAAGTACAATTAAAAAATGATCAAAATATATTCTCCTTCCTATTGAAATCCTTTTATTAACTTCATGATTCCTCCTAAGTTTCAATTGCTCTCCGTGAGCTTCCTCCAACTCATCTTAGTGGTTTAGTAACTCTCATGACACTTGTCTTCCTCTTCATGCTCCAATTCTTTCCCCAATTCGAATGGCTGCCTCTATATCCCAAATTATACCTCTTGGTGGATATGTTTATCCTTGACATGTAATATTTGTCATATTTCATCAATCAGTTTTGAATGTGTCATACTTGTCATAGAATTTTCCATCATTTGTTGTCATAGAGTGCATAGAATCTTCTTCCAAGTGGCACACCTTGTCTTCTAGTCTCTTCCTCTTTCATGGGAGTTACCATCCTTTACCAGTGAAACTTACTTGGATCATTATATGATATTTGACACCAAATTATCATCCAATAATGGTGCATTACCCATGTGTTCGAATTTGGATGAATATCATGCCAAGTGTGCAGGGAATCTAGTCACCCAAAGTCTTCACAAGATTCCAAGTGTCTTCATGAACCCATGCCACATTATTTTCTTAGAATTTATCATTTATGTGACCCATTTAAATGTGAATATGGTAAACTAATGTCCTTTTGGGTCCCATAGCCCCTTATTACAAAATTTGTGTCTCCATCTCAACCTATGGAATTAGTAGGTTGGTGAAACATTATTTGCAAATAATCTTATTTGGAAATTGTTTAATTGGGGACATGACACAATTCATCTTCTAGAATATATATTAAGAAATGGTACTTGATTTGTATGTTTTTAGTATTGGAATGGAAGGATGAGTTATTTGCAAGATGAATGGCACTCTGGTTGTCACTTTACAACCTACTATTCTCCTACTTCTTACCCAATTCCTCCATGAACCTCTGCAACCAAATAATCTCTTTACCATCCTTTGTAGTAGCAACATACTTTACTTTCATTGTTGAAAGTGCAACAATCTTTTGCATTTTTGAAATCCAACTTACTGTTGTTCCACCTACAGTAAAAACATACCATGTGGTCCTTCTCCTGTTGTCTTTATCACCTACCATATATGCGTCAACATATCCTTGTATAACACTGTCTAAAACTCCAAAACATAATGCATGAGAAATGGTACCTCTTAAATACATGAGAATCCATTGTACTTCCCTCCAATTCCCTTTACCTAGATTGTTCTTCAACCTTCTCACAACTCCCACTGCATGTGCAATATCTGGTCTTATGCACACCATGGTATACATCAAGCTTCCAACTACTAATGAATAGAGAACCTTGGACATGTATTATATCTCCTCATGTGTCTTGGGACACGTCTCCTTATTTAGATTGAAATGGTTGTCCAAAGGTGTACTAACTGGTTTTGTGTTTTTTCACTCTAAACCTTTCCAACACATTTTCTATGTACTCACCCTGAGACAATGTCAATTTACAATTTTTCTTGTCTCTTGTTATTCTCATACCAAGGATTTGCTTTGCATCACCCAAATCCTTTATCGCAAATGATTTACCTAGTTTCCTTTTTAGCACATTTATATCCTGCGTGTTAGACCCTGCAACAAGCATGTCATCCAAATACAATCACAAGATAATATATCTTACATTATCTAGCCTCTTGAAATAAAAATAGTGTCTAGAATGACATCTATTTTAACCATGTTCTATCATAAACTTATCAAATTTCAAATACCACTATCTTGGAGATTCTTTCAGGACATACAAGCTCTTCTTCAACCTGCAAAGCAAATTCTCCTTCCCTTTGACCTCTATACCTTTATTTTGTGCAAACGCCTTTACAACAAGTATAGACTCTTCCCACTTCTTGCTTCCTTATTCTTCCTTCAACATGTAAACCCATTTGTTTGCAATGCTCTTTTACATGCAGGAAACTCCCAAATCCCATGTCTGATTTCTTACCAATGAGTACATATCCCCATTCATTCCCTGCTCCCACTTCTTTTTAGTTTCCACCTGCATTGCTTCTTCATAACATTCTGGTTCACTAGAATTGGTCATCAATAAATAATACAGTGAAGGAGAGAATATTTCATGCGTTCTAATGAAGCTAGTATATATTCTTACACTTGCAGGAGTTTGAGGTACTTTATGTTGTTCTTGATTTTCTGGTACCTTTGAAAAACTCGTTTTCTTTGATTTCATCAAGCACTGTGTACTCTATGTTTACTTTGTCTTCTTTTTTTCCCTGGAACTGATATTTGTACATAACCTTTTCATTGAATACTACATCTCTACTCCTAATTATTTTGTGATTTTCATAATCCCATTAGCGATAACCAAAATAATCAACACTGTATCCAATAAGGTGCATTTCTTGGATTTAGCCTCAAGCTTTGTTCTATTTTCTTTATCAATATGGACAAATGCTTCACAACTAAGAGTTCTCAAAATTTAGTAGTTTACCTTCTTACCTGTCCATTCCTCCTCTAGAATTCCACCATCCAAAGCGCTTGAAGGCCCTCTATTTATTAAGTAAATAACAGTATCTACAGCATCACCCCAAAACTATAAGGGAAACATTGCATGAAATCTCATACACCTTGCATGCTCCATTATCATCCTATTCATCCTTTCACACACACCATTTTCTTGTGGTGTTCATGGGATTGTCTTCTCTCATTGAATTCCATGGTATGAATAGTAACTATCAAACTTCTTCTTGTAGTATTCACCTCCATTATCTTATATGAAACACTTCAATCCTTTCCCTATCTCATTCTCAACAAAAGCTTTTCACTTCTTAAAAGTAGCAAACACATCATATTTCTATCTAATGCAATAAACCCATTTTTTTCTAGTTGCATCATAAATAAAAGTAACATAATAATGAGAGCCACAAAGAGATTATACTTGACTCGGTCCCCATACATCTATATGAACAAGCTCTAACTTTTCACTCTTCTTTTGTTTCCCAACCCTGAGAAATATAAATCTCTTATGTTTTCCATAAACAAAGTTCTCACTAAACTCCAAACTTACTTGCGTCATATTTGTAAGCAATTTCCTTGAGTGGAGAATATGCATCCCCTTATCTTTCATGTGGCCAAGCCTATAACGCCACGATGTTGTACATGTTTATGTGGATTCTACGGAGTAAGCATAATCAATATTATGAGGTCATAAATACAACGTATCTATCCTATCTCCTTTTTCTATTACTGGTGCTCCTTTAGTGATCTTCCACCACATTTTTCCAAATGTAGACAAACAACAACTATATCCCAACTGCCCTGTTGAGATCGGATTTCTTTTCATAGAAGGAATATGTCTTACATCTTTCAGCAGTCATTCATCTACATTATTTAACTTTATATGTACCTGTTGGGGCCTAGAAAATCGCAGGTAACAACAGTAGGGATTCTCCCCAATAAACGTTCCCAATTAGCTCGTTATTGTTTGTTATGGGGAATCCGTCCGGTTTACGGTCCGGCTACCATAGGTCAAGTAACGATTAAAGTTTTTTACCGGTTACGGCCCGGTCCACCGTGTATATTTTTTTAGTTTTTTAATATTTAAGTATGATGTGCAAATGCCTAACTAAATGGAGGCGATAAAGATAACGAGGAGGGTCACAATGTGATGCGCAGGTTCTTACCTCTCGTCTTACCTCTCTCGCTTCTATATCACAAAACAAAGAGAAGCTAACTAAGACTCACTAACCTATCCCTAGGGAGCAAAACTCTAATTAATGGTGAGTAATGTATTGTATTGCATGCATAAAGAAAATTGCAGATAGCTGTTAACATTCCTGAACACATGAATATCAATAGAAAGATGAACAACAAGATAGCTTATTGTTAATTAAAGCATTCGTTACTCAATCACAAATGTGGAAGTTTCACAAAAATAAACAGGAGTACATTCATAACATGAAAGAATTCAATAGGTTAGAACGATCTCACAGTTCATAGAAACAAGCTGAAAAAGAAATAATTCACATCCAACCAGCCTGTGGCAAACATTTGAAACTCCACAAAACTTTCTCCAGCCCAAAATATATAACTCTTTATTATAAGATGAATTAGTTGTTCTTACAATAAACTTCCTCAAGATAGTCTTAAAAAAAGGTCATTTACTATCTAAAACTCTCCTATACTTATACAAAAAGAAAAAAACTCTTCGGTTGCCCCTCATTGCCTCTTGAGCTTCCCCAACCTTTAATTCACAAAAAATTGTCCTGTAGCTTGTGCACAAAAAGTAATATAATATATTACATTATTAATCAATATTCCCAAAACATTTCACTAGGAAGGCCCAACTTGCTCATTTGTGAACTTTTTCCATGCATTAGCATCGGTTGCTATGCTTTCAAACCCAGAAGGCTCAAGGAATCGAATGTTAATCTCATACTTGGAAGCTTGGGTCTTCACACCCTCATCTAGTCCTCCAATAAGTGTATGCTCACGACTGCATGTGCTACTTCATTTTTTAATATCCATTCATCCAAATCCTTGACCTGCTGGATTTCATCCTCGTTGTATATATCCCGTAAATGCTTTAAAAACAGTTCATGTTCAGGTAGCACCTCCAATATCTTCTCAGCAGAATTCTGACATCTATTATAGGTGAAGAGCACTCTCCTGCAGAATTCGGCACAAGCAGTCTTTGTCTTCTTCACTTTTTTTTTAAATTCTTCTGCAATATTACTGGCGAATTCCATTAACTCATATTCTTGCTTCAATGTTTGTTGATCTTTGATGGATAGGTATGTGGGAGATTCTTTATTGGTTTCTACCCAAACCATTCTTCCCTTTAGAATTTCCAATATATACTGAGTCCTATCCAGAAAATATGAAGTGGTACTTACAATCTCTTCTAGCCTGGTGTCTATCTGCTGAACTTTACATATTTCATCTTCTATCTGTAGTTGTATCTGGTGGATCTTTTTACTAGGCATCAAAGCATGCTCCTTTAAGGGTCGGATGTCAGCTTTCTGCTCCATAGCAGACTTTAGCGATGCTGTCAATGAATTCTTATGTTCTTCTAAAGCTGCTATATGCGTCTAATATTGCTTCTTCTTATCTTCTGCAGTAGCCTTCTCTATTCCCAGCTCAGTAACTTTGCTTTCCAACTTGTTCTTTTCCTCATTTAATTTTCCAAATGATAGTTGAAGATTATCTTCCTCGGCCTTTAAACTTTGATACTCCATCTATAGCTTTTGTAACTCTGCCAAGGTAACTTGATAATTCTTCTCTGTATTTTCTACAGATACAGCTAAAGCATCCTTATCTGCTTGCAGAGTTTGGCATTCTATCCTTGAAACCTTGACTTCACCTATCATGTCTTCATACTTTCTCCTTAGATTTTGGCTTTCATCCCTTTCTTTCTTCAAGGTTTCCTTTAGCTGAGCTACATTCTTTCCTGACTGCTCTAGATCACTCATGATCTTATCCATGTTGTCATCATTTGCTAAGGTTAAAGCTACCCCAGCCCTTGCTATTAACCGTGAATCCTTATGAGTATCATGTACTACTGTCTTGTCCGCCACCATCTTCCCTGGCTTTCCTCCAGTATCTACTTTTTTCTCGGTTCTCTTAACAATTCTTTTCTTTTCTTTGTCATAGAATATAGTATTAAAATCATGTATTTCCTCCCCTTTGGTAGGCATGAAAGGAATCAAATCAAATTCAGAAATTGAAACTTCTCCTAATATACTGCCAGAAGGAACAGCAGGCTCCAAGGGATCAAGATCAGACTGTCCTTGTTCTTGATCTGTAGGATCTAGTCCTTCTTGTACATCAGCTTGCTCTGTGGGCTGCTTTTCCTTTTGGGGTTCTGTTAACCTAAATCCCTCACTTTCTTCCTATTTCTTCTTTATCTCAACTTCCTCTTTTCTTTTATTTTCTTCTTCTTCCTTCTTAGCTGCTTCTTCAATGGCTTGTTTCTTTTCTTCTTCTTCAATCCTCAACCAATTCTCTGCTTCTTGTACCAATCTGCTAGCATCTTCCTCTATTTTCTTGGCCTCTTCCTCTTTTAGCTTCATAGCTTTCTTTGCAACCTTTCCCTTTCCACCCACAGTTGTTATCTTTTGTTTGAACCTTTTCTTAAGGGCAATCATGTTATTAGAATTGCGGAACGTCTCCTCATCTTTGTCCCAAAAGTCAGTGTACTCAAAATGAACTCCAGCTTCTTTGCAGTAATCAGCTACTTTGTTCTGGGAATCATTTCTATGAAATTTCATTTCTCCAAAGTGAAAATATTCTAATTCTTTAACAAACTATGCTGCCTACTTTACCCTTGAAAACATATAGCTTCCAATGAAGAAGGGTACTATAGGGTACACTGCCTTTTTATGTTCAAACAAAAAATTTCCTACTCCATCAATGTACAATTGTCTGACAGCCTCCTTGTGGAGTACATAATCTGTAGCATATTTTGGAAGCAGACAAGGAGCTCTCGAACAACCATACATCCTCACATACAATCCATCCTCTGTCAGATAATAACTCCCGAATTATTGTATGACCTTAAATGCTTCCTCGGACATGCAATTACATTATGCTAGGAAAATCAGAGTATATAGGGGCATAATGAAATGCTCACAAATCTCCCTATAGTAACTGTAATACTTATGATCCCAAAACAATTTATAAGTTGTGTATATTGGGGTTATGTCCTTCTCCCAATTGCACTTTAAAGCAGGGAAAGGCTGAGTGCACAATATGCAATCAATTAAAATATAACTCATGTAGAATTCAGATTTCTTCTGGGATACTCCTCCCAAGGCTACACTTATACATGCTGAAAGACTATTTGACACTATATAACTGGCCTAGTTGAAGATAGTTCCTTGTGTAGCAATAAAAAATATGACCGGTATCCAACCAATATTGAAACTTTTTCCATTTGCTCTACCAAAAATCCTGTTAAACATCAAAGTAATAAATCTGTAAGGAGCACGGAGAGTTGAGGTATCATATTCTCCTGAAGGCCTGGTTCTTAAATTATTCCTTGGGATCATCATCCTCTTTACCGTCTCTACCAGCTCCATACCTACCTCCTTTAACCAACTTTCTGTTAGATAGGCATGTGGTGAAGGTAGATGGTATGCCATAGACACATAGCCAGGGCTGTATGCAGCATAGCCTTGCTTTGCAGTATTTGCTAATATCATTCTTGTCACATCTGCCCTAGGCAAAATCCAACCTATTACTTCCAAGCACGGAAACAATTAGGGCATAGTAGCCACTTTCATCAAAGATGACTTTTAAATGTTAGCATAAATTGTCATTTCTTCAAACCTAGCATCAGGGACATTCTGGCTTGAGATCATTCTGAAAATTTCTCCCCATTTGTAATCTGGTTCTACTCCAATAGTGGCTTTAGTGTCCTCATAGATGATTTCTATCCTGGTTATTACTTCTACCTCGGGTTCTTCTTCAGCCACCTGGGCTTTCTTCTTCTGTCTCTTTGGCATGTTGTTGTAATGGAAATCGACCTGTAACAATCATGCAACATGTTTTAGTCTAACTAACTCTAGCAATTGATATAGTAATAAACAAGAAAATATACAGATCTATTCACCTCTTCGACATGCATATTGGTAAATTAGGTTAAACATAATTTTTCAAATGAGTGATTTAAAACATAAAACCTGATAGAATGTTGCCTCCTAAACCTGCCCAAGCTTTACTCTCTCAGAAACCCTAATCTACTGACATTCATCTTCATCTCATAAAGGTATTTTGATTCTCATCAAGCTTATTCCACCGCTAAATATCAACAAACTCTCAAAATTACTCAATTTCATCGTACTTCATAAACCAACACGCAAACTCCTCTCTCAAACAACCCTAGTCGACTGAATGCCCTCCCGAATCCCATGGGGAATTGTGGCTGTAGGGAATATGGCTTCTTAACCTCCAGCAGACCATAAAATTTCCTAGAATAGGGTGGTGCAGACAGATAAACACCTGTCTGCACCATGCCCTACAACCCCGCGCAAGAGATGCAGGCGCATACATAACGCTTGATGGCAGACAAACTCAACCTGGCATGAAATGAAAACTTAAGAAACGGGCTATGCCCTTAATGAGGTAAAATATTCACAAGAAAAATGTAAGGAAGAGAAAACCCTAACCTCTATGCGGAAAACCTAACCTCCATCCGCTAAATGGTTCAACAGTAAAAAAACACCACCCAAAAGAGAGAATCATGGGTAACCTACCTGGAAATGGCGACATGGATGACCTGGACGAGCAAAACTTTCCACAGGTACAGAGGAGGAAAAAATGGGTCTTGACAACTACGCGCACACCACTTCTCCGGACTTTTTCGATAGTGCAAATGGACAAATCACAAGGCATGATATAACATACATATATAACCTTTGACCGGGCGGGAAACCATCGACTAGAAAACATTAAAACCATCAAAAAAATAGTTCGGAGGATGTCCATAATAGCAGGCACGAAAAGAACTACAAACTCGGCACTACATTGTTAAAACAATATTAGACGTCGGAAGCACTATCAACTATTCTCGGGACCAATTGTTGATATCCCTCCGCAACGTCGGTGTTAGACTGCTCTACTACCCCGAAGATTACTTTGGTAAATGAGTATCGGCTACCGGCAAGGTTAAGCTCTTCGGAATCGACAAAGAAAAGGTAAATCTTTCGGATCACTTTAAGACTAGCCTTTTGCAACGTCGGGCAGGATAAACACTACAACTCCAGCCTTTTTCGGTCAGCCATCGAGACAACGAGAAAAATTTAATCGGATATCGGAAACACTAAGGTGAAAGAACACCCAGTTCATCGGATAAGTCTAGCACTAAGGAGCCAGAACTTCGGCAAACAAAGTCCGAGAGATAAAGCAAATTAACTCTAATGCATCGGCGAAGGTTTCCAAAGGCTTTCAATAAACCACTCGGCAAGCTAGATGACTCCACTTCCGCAACGTCGGAAGGCTAGTCCACTACACTTCCGATATTGGAAGAATAGTTGACTAATCATTTGAAACAGAAAAGTAAAAAGACCAAGTTTTTTAAGAGAATTTTCTGATCTTAGGGAAACTTTGGCAATAATAAAATACTCCTAGTCCAGTTTGAAGAAAAACAAATAAAAAGGGGGGCCCTAAAATTCAAGCGATATCGAAAGAATAGTTGACTAATCATCCGAAACAGAAAAGTAAAAAGACCAAGATTTTGAAGAGAATTTTCTGATCTTAGGGCAACTTTGGCAAAAATAAAATACTCCTAGGCCAGTTTGAAGAAAAAACAAATAAAAAGGGGGGCCCTAAAATTGAAAATTTTTGGGAAATAGTTTCAGCTGCAACAATTGGCGACTACCTGGTGAACACAGATCTCTGAACAATTTACTCCTTGAGCAACAGACTGCTCTGATGGTACCATTTTACTAGATTTCTTCAAGATATCTGAATTCCCAAATGCAAGATTTATTCACTTTAATCATTGATTATAGTCCAAGTTAAGCAAAAAAAAGGGGAACCAGGATTTCAAAGTCTGGATAACTCTTTCGAGGCCAAGAGTATGAGTTTCATTTTACCTCTGTCTTTGGGTAGTTTCCAACTCCAACACCACAAGATCGTAACATATGGTAAACAAATATATTCGTTTGTTCCTCATTCCCATGCCATTTTGCACTTTTTTGTGCTTTTGGAGTTTTGTCCCCTTTTGAGTCCTCCTGTTTGCCTTCTTTCTAAATTTTAATTCAGGCTCCTCTATCCATAGTGTCCTTTTGTGTGAGAGATATTTTAATTTCAACTCATGGACGGAGAAGAACTTTGGCAATCTCATTCATATTGATGTGGTTCAGTACGTGTTTCGATACATATTGATTTTTAGGAGATTTTGACTCTCATTAACCTTTTGGCCTTCAATTCATGGCATGGGATTATTAAAATATAATACAATGTTTACCTTGCTTCCTTTCCATGGGTCTTTTGTTGTTACACCCTAGGACAGTTTTTAATGTGAGATGAATGGAGCCTCAAAATAGTATTCTGGACTTTTCTATCCTGGGTTATTTCACAAGGATTAAGCAAGACTTCAATGTGTTCATAACCATTTAGAAAATCTGCTAAACTTCAAGAAATTCTTTCAAATATTATATGAACCAATAGTAGGCAGTATTATAGTCAAAGATTTCAGTTAATCCAGAATTCTGATGAACTCCATACAACCAAAATTCGTGTTGTTTTATTGACCATAAGCATAACAAAAATTTGCAATCAATCAAACTCTAAGCAAATAAAGCAAGCAACTAAAAAATACTCTAAAGTAAGCAACAAACCAAACGTTTATTTATGTACAAGAAAACAAAATCAAAATGATCAAGAAAAATAAGGCTTGACAACTAAACCATTTACTGGTAAGTTCTCTTCCCACCGTTGTAAGTCCTGAAACTTGTAAGTCGAGGGGCCTAGCTTTGCTACAATTTGAAAAGGACCTACCCATAACTGCTAAAACTTAGTGTGCTTTCCCTTCTCATCGTGCGGGTGATCCCACTTAAGAACCAGATCTCCTACTTCGAACTCTTTGTTCCCAGCTTTATGATTGTAAAACCAACGCTTCACCATTTCTTGTTGATGCTTAAACCTTTCCCTGGATTTTGACCTAGACTCTTCTGACTTCAACAGATTATAGATTCGGATTTGTAGAATTTCATTATCAGTACCCGTAGACTCTTGGGCTATTATGGAAGATGGAAATAGAATATTAGGAGGGAGGACAGCTTCTTTTCCATAAATGAGAGTGTATGGTGACACACCTAAGGAATTCTTGGGTGTGACTCTATCAGCCCAGAGATCATTAGGTAAAGCTAAATGCCAGCTCCTTTGATTTTCTATCATTATTTTCTTTAGAATTCTAATCAGATTTTTGTTTATGGATTCTGCCAAACCATTTCTTTGTGGGTAATAATTTGCAGAATAATGCAACTTAATTCCTCTTTCATTAGCAAATGCAGTTAATCTAATAGAAGAAAAATAAGAAGCATTATCAAAATCCAGGGAAATTGGAACCCCAAACCTGGTCATAATGTGGTTTTGTAAGAAATCCATAATTGCATCTTCATTTACTTTTTGTAATGGAATAGCCTTTACCCATCTTGTAAAATAATCAGTTGTTGTCAGAATGTACTTATGTTGTTATGAGGAGTTTAGATTGATTTCTCCAACAACATCGATTCCCCATTGTTCAAATGGTTCTCATATAATTACTGGTTTTAATGGTCCTACTGCTTTGGCATGTCTTCCAACACATCTCTGACAAGAATCACATTTTCTAACATCAGCATGAGCATCCTTAAACAATGTAGGCCAGTAATATCTAGCTCTGAGAATCTTATGTGTTGTTGTGTCTCCAGAAAAGTGACCTCCAGCAAGTCTGTTATCACTCCAGGAAACTCCTCTAGATTGCAGCTTGAGGATGCCTAGTAACTTAAAATGTTTTTGGGGTTTTCTAAAATGGATCAAGCCAGGTGACCTATAAGACCTCCCACTCTCAATACATGCATGAAACTCAATCAGGTACAAGGCTTCTAGTTACCACTGTTTAGAGGTTGACAATATGGTGCAGGGAAGGAGAACTTATCATGCTGGTAGATTCATACATAAAACAAATACATATAAATGGATAAATCATGACAAGGAAAGCACTTATAATTCAAATAATCAATATGCCAATAGGATGACAGCTATAGGACATTAATTAAACTAAATATAACCAGAATAACACATTCAAGCATAAGCACAGAATAGACAGAAAATGGAAGCTAAACATATGATAACAGAAGAGCTTATCTTAGGTCATGAGCAAAATGAGAAGCTTGACAATAGAAATGGTCTACAAGTCCCCGAAGTCGAACCCTTTCAATAAAATAAGTCTTAGGCTTTATAGCCTTTACAAAAATACTTAGATCCTGAAAACTTGGATCTGATTTAACAAAAATAAACAAAATAAGTGTTTTTTGCAAAATTAGGTTTAAAAACCCTAATTAACTACTAGTCTAACTAACTGTAGAATTAGTTCGCTGTATGAACCTTCAGATAACTAAGGTAACTGCTGGAAATCACTGCCACTGGCCCTCTGCTAGTTAAGTCACTGTTTCACTTGACAACTAAGTGTTGGTAGCTTTTTCTCCCTTTATGTCATAGTAAAACTGAAGCACACCTTCCATGATTTTTTATTCAGCGTCCTTCATCTTTAGACTTTGTCCCTGAGCCATCCATGTTCGTCCAAAACTGGTCCTGCGTGTCAAAATTTAATTTTATGCCTCTATCTGCTTTCGGTGGTTAAGAGGCCAAAATATCGGAACTGTTAGCTACCGAAAGCAGGGCTTTCGGTGGCTAATGAACTGCCTCAGCGTACGCCTAAGCCACCGAAAGCATTGTTCTTCAAAAATTCTTGGGCCACCTCCAAAACTATTATGTCAAGTTTTTATGCTCATCTTTCTTCTTCAGCATGCTCTATGTTAGGAGGGTTAATAGCAGCCTGGCTGGCTTCTGGAGGCTGAAGGCTAACTACAACTTCAGCTAGGGTTTCTAATGTGAGGCGGTTGCTAGGCTTTAGCTTGGCCTCCTTCATCTACAGTTTCTGAAGACTGATCATCCTATACAATCTTTTGTTGTCTTTTAGGAACCTTGTATTCAGTATATTTAAGAAAATATACCTTTCTCTCTGCTCTACGTAAGATTTATGCAGCAGCTTGTTCCTACTGGTCAATGTAGCATTATTTCTCTTTACCTCTCTGACCAAAACTTCCATCTCATATACTTGCCTCAGCAAATGATTTATCTTTTGAGTCTTGGGCTTGCTAGAGGAAGCCTTCTCTGTTGGTTCCTCTTTCTCTTTTAGTGTAGGGGATGGTAGTTCTTCAGTCACTGCTACAATCTGCAAAGCTAGGTCTGCACCTTCTTCTTGTTCCTCTTCTGAGTTTGAATAAGTAGGTTCAAGATGTTCTTAGTGTGTGTTGTAACTTCCTAGGTCTTCTCACTGAAATCCAAGTTTCTTTTGACCTTCTTGGATTTGGAAGAGAAGGGAGGTTGTTCTACTGCTGCTGGGGATATAGCCCTTCTCTTTCTTCTCCCACTCCTTGGTGTGCTGGACTTTTTCTTAGGAGACTTCCCCTTTTCTTCTGGTTGAAGGCCTGTTTCAAATCCATTCCAAAACAAGAAATAAGGCCATGCCATATTCCTCTTTTTCAGCGACTCTTGGATCCACAGTTGGAAAAGGCCATGGTGAGACAGCCTGCCAACAATCTTGGTTGGCTGAGCCTTCACCTGGTGTGCCGTTTTTCCCAAACTCCTATGTAAGTAAAAGGGAAAATTTAGTGGGCTTTTACCCGTGAAGTGGTTCATTAATTTAAACTGGTAGATCATGGTTGTATTATATCTTCCTTCACATGTTATGTAGACCATAATGGCCTTCAGCAGTTGCTGCCACCTCTCTTCTAACCAGGAGGATGGCACACTCTTCTTCCACACCACTCCTCTATGCTCAGGCTTTAGGTAAGACCTGAACTCTACATCCTTTGGTATGGTGGTTTTGAACCACTATTCTCCTGTGCCAAGGAGTTAATTCACTTCAGTAACTAGGGTTTCATCTATGTGGAATTCCTCTTTGCCTATGATTGCCTTGGATCCATCAAATGAGAGAGCAAATGCCTCAACCACTTGTTGATGTGAACCTTGTATCTTCTCACAAAACCTATAGCAACCAGAATCCTGGAAAATATTATAGACCACTGGATGTGCTTCCAAATAGCTGATATCTCCCAACTCCTGCCTGAGAGCAGGTCCTCCCTTCTTCATCTTGTTGAATGCCACTCCTGGGTACCTGCAAAAATAAGTTAATTTCTGTATGACAATGTTTTAGGAGGCTGCTTCTCAGAGATGGCTTTCTAGTGGAGAGAAATGCTCAATTCAAGGGTGGGGTGTACTGAAGATTTGGCACTGATTATGAGGGATTTATCCTTCATGATTGAGGCTGAGGTCAGAGGGTGATGTCTTCAGTTTAGCTTTTTGAGACCCCTTTCCCAGCAATGATTTCAAAATCAATCTAGATACTCGCCTTTCTGTAGCTCTGTGGACAGGTGGAGGGAGAAAGAGGGTTTCATCACCTGAGTCATCATCAGTTTCACATAACGACCTTATTATTCATTCCCTCATTCAGTTACGCAGCCTCATGTCCTTCTGGTGGTTTATCACGCCTTGTAATGATCGCTGCTTGGCTGACGGGGTCTGATTTGACCGATTTCTAACCAATTTCATTTTTACCTTTTTGGTGGTTAACAGTCTTCGGGAGTTTGTCTGCTAGCCGCCGAAACGATGGCTTTCGGTGGCTAATGAAATGATATCCCTTTCAACTAAGCCACCAAAACCATTTACCCCATGTCACGATGAAACTCAGCTTTTGGGGGATAGTGGTATCCCTGAAAAACCCTTTTAACCGTTGAAAACCCGTTCTTCCGATGGCTAATGAAATGTCAAAGCTTTCGCCTAAGCCACCGAAAGCGCTTTTTCCGCGATGCCTTTTTGCCTGCTTTCGACGGTTAACGCCCTTCTAGAAATGTTTACTAAGTTGCTGAAAGCAACACTTTTCGGTGGCTAATGAGATGTCAGAAGTCTCGCCTAAGCCACCGAAAGTGCCTTTACCAATGTCTCTCTCTATCTGATTTCAGCGGTTAAAACCCTTCTTGGACTGTTCACTAAGCTGCCAAAAGCAACACTTTTCGGTGGCTAATGAGTCATCTGAAGTCTCGCCTAAGCCACCGAAAGTGTTTTTACCATTTACTCGCTCGGGCCTGCTTTTGGTGGTTTACTTTTATCCTGCGTTAAACCGTTAGCTTTCGAAACAAAACCTTTCAGTGGCGAATGAGATATTAAGAACCCCGCCTAAGCCACCGAAAGCTAAAATTTACAATTTCTTCAACCATAGCACAAACAGAGACCTTCAATTCATTAGTCATCTTTAAATATTTCATTAGATGACTTGAATTCTTCATACTACCAAAAAAAAAAAAATTTGGGAGATAACAAGGTCCATCATGCAATTCTGCTACGACCTTGTTTGCATCTTCTTGTTCCAAGCACCTGAGAAAAACTCCATCGTAGTTCTTTCTGAACAGTACTCCATCAATGATTTGATATAAAGTTGATTTCAGATGTAATGCTCTTCTTTGCTTGGGACTCCAATGCTCCGGAAAATACCCTTCTTGGAGATAATGGACTAGGTCCCGATACCAGGAGTCTGGAGCTGTAAATAGAGGACATACATCCACCATATGTAGTTCAGCTTTATTATCCCAGCTGCTTTCTTCATTGTCTTTACCTTCAGTCATTAGTTTACAAATTCCTTGTCCTTTAACTATGGCTGCTAGTTTGAAGTCAAGATCGTATTCTTGTAAAGCAACCACCCAGTTGCCTCTTATTTCTCTTAATTCCTTTTGTACAAAAAGAGATTGTACGACTGGGTGTGGAACTATTACTTTGGTGCGATTTTTAAGTATATATGGCATGAATTGTATTGCTGCTTTGAAAACTGCATAAGCTTGTTTGTCAACTACTGGATAATTCAATTCATCCCCTTGCAAACCAGTGCTCATAAATGATATGGGTTACTCATCTCCCACATCTTCTTTCTGTGTAAGCATAGCTGCTAATGAATCATCAGACACAAAAGTGTACAGAATAAAATCCTTTTCAAAATTTGGAATTTTGAGTGATGATGCATGAGCAATAGATGTTTTTATCTTGCTAAATGTATTCTTCTCCAAATCAGTCCATTTGAACTGCACACTCTGTTTAACCATTTGCTGCAAAGGTTTGACGATTTGAGCAAAGTCTGGTACAAACCTTCGCACAAAGTTGATTGTCCCCATAAAAGATTGCATACCCTTTTTATTATGGGGTAAAGGGATCTATTCTATGGCTCTAATCCTCTCCAGGTCTATGGAGATCCCTTTCTTATAAATGACATGACCCAGTAGCTTTCCTTCTGTGACTGCAAACACACATTTCTTGGGATTTAGTGAAATACCATATTTATGGCATCGCTCGAAAATCTGTTTCAAATGAAATGCATGCTCTTCTCTCTTTTTCGAAAATATTATAACACCATCTAGATAGACCACAACACTACGGCCAATCAGACCGCGGAAAGCTATATCCATGGCCCTCTGGAATGTAGCTCCAGCATTGATAAGTCCAAAGGGCATCCTCCTATACGCAAATGTTCCCCACTTGGTTCTGAAAGTGGTTTTGAGCATGTCTTCTTCTGCTACTAATACTTGATTATAACTGGAGAATACATCTAATAACGAAAAAAATTCAGAGCCTGAAACCATCTATAGTATTTGTTCCATGGGTGCGACAGGATAATTATCCTTATCTAATGCACGATTAAGATTTTTGAAATCTACGCAAAGTCTGATTTATCCGGACTTTTTCCATACTAGTACCAAGTTAGAAACCCATTCTGAATGTCTGACTTTAAATATGATTTTAGCATCTAGCAACTTTTTTACCTCATTTTGAATTAAAGGTTCCAGCTTATGATGCATCTTTCTCAAATGTTGTTGGTAAGGCTTGATTCCAACTTTGATTGGGATAACATGTTATATGATCTTTGTGTCATAAGTTTTGAGATCTTCATAGGTCCAAGCAAACACATCCTTGTACTGCTTGAATAAACTACTGAACTTACTCCTTTCTCCTAGAGAACAACACTTCCCCAAATTTACATATTTGGGTTTAGCTTCAGTCCCTAAATTTATCAGCTCAAATTGTAAAGACGAGCTATGAATCTTGACGTTCGCTGGCTTTCTGAACTTGTTATCTAAATCAAACATTTGTTCCAAGGTCCTAACTCCTTTTGGAATAAACTTCCCAAACTTTAATTCCGCTTGATGTTCTTCATCATCTATTATTGCTCCTTTAAAAGCATCATCATTCATCCAACACTCAAAGATTTGTTAATCATTGTCAAAAACCCTTAGATTTGTGATGTTATCTGGAATAGAAGGGTGAAAAGTAATTCAGTAGAGCATCTATTATTTGATGGTACTATTCTTGCAGCTCAGGTAGCTAGTAAATCAGCTGATGCATTCTTTAATCTAGGAATTGACACAATATTGAATGCATGAAAATTTATCAGCAACTCCCAAACTTTATTTTGTTAAGATTTCAAATGGGGTGAAATGCAGTGTATTTTGTTTGAATTTGCTTAACAACGATTTCATAATCTCCAAATACTTTCATATTTTTTACTTTCAATTCTATTGATTTTTTAGTCCCCTGAACTAGCGCTTCATATTCGGTCGTGTTATTTGTGCATTCGAATTCTAACCTACATGAAAGAAAATATTTGTTTTTTTCTGGATCAATCAGGGCACAGCTAGCCCCTGATCCTTCCAATGTTTTAGAACCATCAAAATAAAGAATCCAAAAACTTTCTACTTCTACTGAATTTGAATTACAAACTACATCTGAAACTAAATCTACTATGTTACATTCAATCTCATCAGCCCATGAAAATCAAAGGAGATCGAGCTGGATATCAGGTATGCTGCTGGCTTCTTCAACTTGGTAATTTCCCGATTCTAGTTCAATGAAATAGTTTCCCAACACAGAGTTTACTGGTTCAATTTTTCCTTCTAACTGAGTCACATTATAATTCATTTGAGGCTCTCTTAACACTTTTATCTGATTTTGGCATCCTTTAAAAGGAAACCACAAATGTGACCAATCCGATGCAAAATATCCTTCTAACCTTGTTGACCAATCTCGGCTCAAAACCAAACCATAAGCATCTGGTATGCCAGCTACTACAATGTCAATGTACTGACATACCCTCTCATCTGCGGATAAACGAATCAGAACATCCTCCATTTCTCCTATTACTTTTACTGTTGTTCTGTCTAATTGAAGAACTTTCCAAGTGGATGGTTTAGGTTGACCATTGATTTTCTTGCACATGGAAAGTGGCATAACATTGTGTTGCACTTGCAACAATTTCCCAAAATTCTAAAAAATTTAGGACCCTCCTCTACTTTGATTTAGTTGGTTTTTCTTCTCGGTTTTGGTCTATGGATTTTTGGAATGTTTTACAGCACTTTGAATTGCTATCAATCGATCTGTTTTTCTCCTTTAATGCTTAGAATCAAGCTCATCGTTGTTTTTTCTTGAATACCTTCAGAGCCTTGCTGAATCGGGAGTTTTATCCAATTTCGTCTCCCGCCGTTGCGGGTGATTTCCGGCTCTCTGACTGTTACAGATGTTTTTTGATTCTTCACCGTTGCGGGCACCCTGGGTTTTCTACATCGGAAGGGATAAGTATTCCCCGACCGCTGTTGTGGGCGGATCTTCGATTTTTCCCTCCGACGTTGCGGACCATCTCGGGTTCTGACTTTTCTTTTTCGCTCCGACGTGTGTTTTGGTTTTCTTCCGGTTTTGTATCAAAGCGTTTTTCTATCGCTCCCTCCCCGTTGGGGACGGTGTCGTATTCTGAAGGTCCGCCGTTACGGAAGGGTTCAAGTTGTTGGGTTCCCGAGTCGGAGGTCCGCCGTTGCGGAGGAGTCTGGGTTCTTGGCTTCCGATCTCGGTCCCCGCCGACGCCCGATCATCGTTATTTTTTCATGCGCTGCGGATGAGTTGAGGATGGTAACTGCCCACCATTGCGGAAGGTCTGGGGTTCTCACCGCCCGACTCAGATCCGTTTCCCGCCCGATACGTCATGTCACACGTGCGATTTTTTTATATATATACGGGGACGGGATTTAGATTTCTCTATTGTGGTTTGGGCCCGAGCTGTCGTTTTCCTCTCTGCGCTGTCGATTCCTCTCCCGCCGTGGACTATCGTGCCAGTGTTTGTGTCCAGGTGTCAATTGGAAGCTCAACCGTCCTCGCCCCGTCAGCTTCACGTCGCTACCAGGTAGGCCATTCTTGCCATGCTTTGTTCCTTTCAAGATTTGTATGTTGTGGTTAGATGTTTTAGGAAAGCCCCGTTTTACATACGAATAAGGGTCCACCGCTGTTTTGGTTTGCCGTAGTCTTTTTCCTTGCCCACCCGGCGTTTTGCACCCACGTATTAAGATTTGTCGTTAGGTTAACTGTTTGCGTTTTGGGAAGGGGGGCGTTTTCTTTAAAAATCTCATTTTAATCATTGTTGACCTCGGCCTGTTTTTTTCACCCCGCGCGCAGTGTATGAAGGCGCGGTGCAGGCGGCCGTTACGCCGCCTGCACCTAGCGTCCCCCTTACGATGATGAGGTCCAAAGAAGTTTTACGGTGGTTTTCTTGTGGTCGAATGTTTCCTCCGCCGGTGATTTTCCCGTTTACCCGGTTTCGAACCCCAACCTCTGCCCTCGCCGTCCCGCGTAGTCCGTCATTTTTAGCTGTCTGAAACCCTAGGTGGTTATGAGGGTTGTGTCGCTGTAGTGTTTACATTTTGAAGGTAGTGTGTACAGCGGTTCCGATGAGAGCGTCATATACCAAGAAATTGCTGTTGATGCCCGCAGTATATAGCCGCACTAATGTAACTATCTTCCCGCGAGCAGCATAGGCTATTGCAGTTTTTATCCTTGATAAAACCATGTCGTCGAAATGTTTGATTTTGGGAAAGATACATTTGCACCTTGCGTTTAAGATTCATACTTGTGCTTTATGAGTTGTTATCATGGAAAAAATGGCATACTGTGAAATAATGTAGATTTAATGCCAGCCAAATTATGATTGATCAAGTTTTAGTATCATACAGCAGAAGGACATTGTTCATTATATTGCACAGGACTGAGTCTATTCATGCTAGTAGTTCTGATAATCAAGGCATTGTTGGGTTGTGCATACATGCATTGGTTTCTCTGCCTGCTTTCACATTAAGTACATAAAATGGCACTTTGTATACGAATGTAATTCTATTATGCGATGTTGTGGATATCATACAAAATGCTTTGCATCATATAGACAGAAGCACGAAGTAGTGTGCGTTTGATTAGTCAAATATGCAAACTTATATTATAGTTTCATCATTCAGTTGCTGCCATAATGTACATAGATAGAACAAAGTGCTGCACTCTGTCAGGAAAATGTATGCACTTAAATGCCTTAATACTACAATGTTATATATGGCAGGAAGAAGCCGAACTTACAATGTCCAAAAGGCAGAAAAAGAAGGCCCCTATGGTCGAAGAACAATCAGCAATAGAGGTTGTCACACAGACAGAATATATAAATGAGGACACCCAATGTGTCTATGGTGTTGAGCCTGAGTATAAATGGGGTGAGATATACAGACTGATTTCCCGCAGGGAAGTCCCAGACATGGGTCTCGAAGAAGAACCCATTTATGCCAACATAGAAAAATCCGCCATCATGAAGGTGGCTACCAGACCAGAGCTGTTCCCATGCTCTGACGTAATGAGATGGATTCTGCCCCATACAAACAACAACACAATGCTTATAGGAAATGTCGAAGGTCAGGGCTATGCTGCATTTAGCCCTGGATATGTGGCGTTGGCTTACCACCTGCCAGAACCTCAAGTCTTTCTATCTAATGATTGGCTGGATAACCTCAAGATGGATTTGGTGGAGACCCTGAAGAGAATGCTCTTGCCGGGAAAACTCTATCGACACAGAACAACCGAGGATTATGATACAGCAAGTTTAAGAGCCCCTTACAGGTTTAGAGCCCTGATGCTAAATAGGATCTTTGGTAGAGCCAATGGCAGACTTTTCAAATTTGAGTGGATACCCCTTATATTCCATGTGGCGACAGAAGGAACAGTCTTCAACTGGGCCAGCCTAGTATCAAGCAGTCTCTCTTCTTGCGTAGCTGCAGCCTTGGGAGGAGGAGAAGCCCGTAACAAATCTGAATTCTATATGAGTTCAATTTTGATAGACTGCATACTATGTAACCAGCCTTTCCCCGGCCTCAAGTGTGCCTGGGACAGGGAGAGAATGCCTGTATATGCAGCTTACAAACCATTGTGGGCTCATCAATACCACTGTTACTACAGAGAGGTCTGTGAGCATTTCATTATGCCGCTATACACGCTTATCTTCCGGAAGGAATGTAATTGCATGTCAGAAGATGCTATGCAGGTGATAGAGGAACATGGAGATTACTTCTTGACAGAAAATGGTATGTATCTTAGAATGTATGGAGGGTTGAAGACACCTTATCTGCTGCCAAAGTACGCAACGGATTATATAATCCATAAAGAGGCGGTCAGGCAGGTGTTCATTGACGGAATTGGTAATTTCTTGTTCCAGCACAAGAAGACTGCATATCCCCCTTTACCATTCAAGCTGGGTAGCTGTAAATTCACCAATGTGAAACAAGCTGCCAAATTCATAGAGGAACTAGGGAAGTTCCATTTTGGGGAAATGCCTTTCCGGAGAAATGACACTCATGGTAAAGTAGCTGAGCACTGTAAGAAGCACAAGGTGTTTTTCGAGTAGACCCATCATTTCGATAGTGAAGAATCCGTCTTCAGGAATGCCCCAAACATGACGGCACTCAGCAGAAGATTCAAACCAAAGAACCCCACCAAAGGTGGAAAAGGGGCAGAGCAAGCCAAAGCTGAACAAGCCAGAGCTGAAGAAGGAGCCAAAAGGATAAGGGAGGAAGCTCAAAGGCTGGAAAATGAGGCTACAGAGTGGCTGCAGAAGGGAGAAGAAGAGAAAAGGAAAGCTGCCCAAGAAGCAGCTGAACTAGCAAAAGAAGCAGCCAGAGAAACAGAAGAGGCAGCTAGGCAAGCAGCCGAAGAAGCACAGAGAAAACTAAATGAAGAGCTCCAAGGGCAGGAGGCTGAAAAAATAAAGTTAACACAACAATCAGCCTCTGAAACACCAACAGGGCAGAGTCAGGAAGAGGAAAACCCTGAGGTGCAAATCCTTCAAGTACCTACTGCTAGAACTCCTGTAACCCCTATGCTCCAAATAGTGCCTTTAGTCCAGAAGAAGGGGGAACAAGTCCCTGACTTCAGTACTGTATATTATGACAGGACCACCAAAAGAATAATGAGGAGGACGGAGAAGAAGGTGGAGGAGAAAGATATATCAGGGAAGATGGTCACAGATACAGCAGTCATGCTAGGGACAGACAAAGATCCTATGCTCACGATAAGAGCCGGGGCTGCACTAATCGATGCCTCCGCAGATAACATAAACAAGGTAATGATCGAACTAGAGTCAGCTAAGAAGACCTCTGCTCAGCTTAAGGATACGCTGAAAAAAGAAAGAGGAGAGGGTAGCAGACTTAAGAGGAAGTATGAACACGTGCTAAGGGAAATGGAATCCACAAAGGGTGAAATCCATGCCCTCCAGGTAGAGGCGCAAGCCAAGGAAACAACACAAGAGGCTCTAGAAAATGTACAACAGGAAGTCCAAGATCTGAAAAATGAGAAGGAACAGTTGAGGGCAAGAGTGGAAGACCTAGAGGCGCAGCAGAATATCATCTATGAGTCCAATACTACATACACCCAAGAACTGAAAGAGCAGCTGGCTTCTCTGACTGCTGAACTGGAGACAGCAAAGGAACATCAAGTCGATCTGCAGCCATTTAAAGAATATATCCTAGCGCAAAAGGCTAAAATGCTGCAGTTGCAGACTACTTTGGAAGAAGAAAGATGCAAAGTTCTTCAGATGGACAGCAGGTTAGAGGAGATCATAGAAACTTCCTCCTATTTCGTAGACAGGTCCCAAGATGTTCTTGAGGTCTTGAACACCAGAATGGAAAGACCAGAAGATGATGTCGAGGTTCCAGGAGAACTACCAGCCAAAGATCATCAAACCCTCAGGAAATATCACAGCCTAGTAGAGTTTGCCATCAGCACTGCTGAAGACTTTAAGAAGGCTGTCCGAAGGACACAGGTAGCATGCTCAGAATATTTTAAAAGGTTCCTTAATGCATACAACCGATGCCAGACAGAGGCCGAGCTTAGGTTTGAAGAGTTACCGGATCACGAGACCTTTGTGGACATATTGCAGAACAGGCATCAAGATGCAGAGGCCAGGACGCAACAGATTAAATCCATTGATGCCATAGTACTGAAGAACGAAGTGGGCCACGCAGCCGTTAGCATACAGATTCTAGAAGACCAGCTTTGGTTGAGCCCAGCAAGGATCGAGGCCATCAGGAACCAAGTTGACAAGTTCGAAATTAACATCCATTTCCTAGATCCATGCGCTTTTGAAGGCCTCGCTGCTGAAGCAGCAGCGTGGAAAAAATTCCTTGAAAGCCAGGCGGGACCCTCCTAATAAAGGACTGGTCAAACTTTGTAATAATTTAATATTTTTGTAAAATTTTTGAGAAATGAAGCGTTGGGAAAGCAAAAGGTTGGGAAGCCCAAAGGTCACTTTGGGCAGCCCAACCATTTTGACCTTTTGTATAAAAGTAGGAAGCGTAGAAGGAATAGAGGCTTTTTTCCCCAGTAAGACTGGATGATGTATTGTAAGAAGAACTATTTCCTTTTGCAATAAAGATTTACAGTTTGCCTATTGAAAG
Organism: Pseudotsuga menziesii; assembly: GCA_001517045.1. Classification (NCBI taxonomy): domain Eukaryota; kingdom Viridiplantae; phylum Streptophyta; class Pinopsida; order Pinales; family Pinaceae; genus Pseudotsuga; species Pseudotsuga menziesii. The sequence continues at coordinate 422,588 of LPNX010352753.1, read as the reverse complement.
AAGATCGGTGGGGTTTCAAATGTGTTTCCATGGATAGTTGAAAGATGAACTACTTTGTTTTTCAGCATTGTGTCCATGAATCGTGAGATCGTTCTAACTTATGACCTATGTCTTGCTTAAATGATTTCTGATTTATTTTATGAAATAACCACCATGAGTAATGCATGCTTATCGTGAAACAATTAGTTATCTCGTTGCGGAAATATCTTTCATTGTTCATGCTTGTAAAAGTAAATGTCAGCTATCTGTAATTGCTTTTATCATGTGTGCACATCGGCATTACTCATATAAATTAAATATAAGCTGGCTCCCCGGGGATAGGTAGATAGGGATAGATAGATAGTTAGATCATAGATGCATGTGTGATTCAATGTTGGTGAGCCTAAAACGAGAGGTAACAACCTGCGCACCACATTGTGGCTGCTCCCTGCATTCTTCACCACCCTGCATGTTTAGTTCGAATTCTTGCATAGCATTCTTAAATTAAAATACAAATTCCGGTGGACCGGGCCGCAACCGGTAAAGCCTTTGTTTGTGTTTGACCTACGGTAGCCGGACCGCAAAACCGGACGGATTCCCTATACCAAACAATCAACGGGCTAGTTGGGAACATTGATTGGGGAGAATCCTTTACTGTTGCCGCCTGCAAATTTCCAGGCCTCAACACATTGATTGATACTCTTGATTCCACTAAACAGTTATGCACATTATAGTTGAAAATTTAAAAGGTTAGGAGAAATGCTAGAGTTTTAAACCTAGATTTTCCTCCTAAACTTGCCTCACCAATCTCTTCCTTAGGTTGGTTGTCACTGGGAGGATCCTCCTCTGATGTCTCAATTGATTTTAAAAGCTTCTCCTTTTGTTGAGGTAAATTGCACATTTCAAACAATGAGATATTTGCTTTAGCCTTTTTAATGTATTCCACAACATCATATCCCATCTCATGTTCTTTGAGATTCTTCTTGACATTGTCAGTTTTACTTTCAGTAGGCTTTACAGGTGTGTTGACTTTCTTAGGACCCTGACTTCAAATGACAAATTCAGGTATTTTAACAGTTGAAGTGTTGTTCTTTATCTTCTTCATGTTTTCTTGAAGTTTCTTAATCTTTAGAAGTATTGAATTATCTTCTTTTAACGGATTCTGACTTCTTGTTGTTACATTAGTTTCTGGTGTTTCTTCTTGCATCGGAAAGTCTTCATCTTCAATATTAAACATAGAAACACAGTCCCATAAAACTAAGGTATCTTCCTCTTGTTTTTCTGTAGGTTCATGATCTTTTTCTTTCTCCTCACCAGTTTCTGTCAATTTGGAGTCCAATAATGGATTCATTACCAATGTCATAGAATTAATCCATTGTGGGAAATTCTTCTCAGAATGAGGCTGCTGATGAAAGGTACAAAAATTGTCCATGCCTACATCGGTTATATTCATTGCTGAAGGACTGTGTGGAGGAGGTTTAGGTTGACTATTGTCTTCCCTTTTTTATAATGAGGCTTATATGGTTTATGAGCCTCTTTTTCCTTTTCTAAATCTATCATCCTGTTTGATAATTTCTACATCATCTTCACCATCCCTTCGAAATCCTGTGATCACTCATCCTTTGGCTTAGTCAACAATAAAGGTTTCTTGTTTCCAAAAGTATTCTCTTATGACTACAATGGGTAATTTTCTATACTCTCCATCTCTGCATCTACCTTCTCAGCTTCTTCATAGGCTTCTAATAATGTGGGTCTAACCGATCTCTTGGAAAACATGGCTAGATCAGGCCATAGAGCTGAGGTATAGTATTCAATTAGGGCATTTTCATATGGTTTGTCAGCTGCACTGAAATTTTTTAGGTAAGCAGCAAACCTTTGAGTGAAGTTATGCACTCTTTCCTTCTTTTCCTTCTTTAGAGCAATTAACCCTTTCATTAAAGCTGCATGAGTTTTCTGGACTGCGTATTTGCTTCTAAACAGTCCCTCAAAAGTATTCCAATTTGTGATTGAATTTGTAGGTAGGGAAAAATACCATGAGGCTGCTTTTCCTTTCAGGGTGTGAGGAAACAATCTACAGACCACATTTTCATGCTCTCCAGCTCATAGTCCCTCTAAAGCCAAGTAAAAACTCTACAAATGACCATCTACGAATTCCTTCACTTGATTCAAACTTTGGTAACAACTTGTCAAAAGTCTGAGGCAAATCATGCAAGGGAGGTGTCAGATTTAAAGGAGACCTAGCCCTCCAAGCAGGTTGTGGAGGTGGCTGATTAGCATTTACATTGGTCATGATTTTGAGAGGAGTATGAGGTTGGGACTGAACAGGGGTCTGGAACGGTGAACAGTAAGGGGAATCTGGTTCAAATTGATCTAAAGGTTGGTCAACTTCCTGTAAGGTTGCTTCTACCAATTCTTCAAGATCTTCTACCAACACTGACTTTTCCAATTAAGGGTGATCTTTCTTCTGATACTCTCTTCTAGGTAGGACAGAGATAATAGGTAATCCTCCAATCTTTTTCGCATATGCTCTCGTAATTCTCCTTAAATCATCAACCACTTCATTATCAATGGGATAAAGATACCCTGTTTCTTTTTCTTCAGGAGTGGGTTTATGAAGCAAACTATTTTCAGAACTGTCATCGGTGGAGTAATTTCGAGAAAGCGGGCTTCCTTGGCCAGCCATGCACTGGTGTCCCTCCTTCTAGCACCAAAACTATTAGGGCCTGGAAAATCGTAGGTAACAACAGTAGGGATTCTCCCCAATAAACGTTCCCAATTAGCTCGTTATTGTTTGTTATGGGGAATCCGTCCAGTTTACGGTCCAGCTACCGTAGGTCAAGTAACGATTAAAGTGTTTTACCGGTTACAGCCCGGTCCGCCGTGTATATTTTTTTGGTTTTTTAATATTTAAGTATGACGTGCAAATGCCTAACTAAATGCAGGCGATAGAGATAACGAGGAGGGTCACAATGTGATGCGTAGGTTCTTACCTCTCGTCTTACCTCTCTCGCTTCTAAATCACAAAACAAAGAGAAGCTAACTAAGACTCACTAACCTATCCCTAGGGAGAAAAACTCTAATTAATGGTGAATAATGTATTGTATTGCATGCATAAAGAAAATCACAGATAGTTGTTGACATTCCTGAACACATGAATATCAATAGAAAGATGAACAACAAGATAACTTATTATTAATTAAAACATTCATTACTCAATCACAAATGTGGAAGTTTCACAAAAATAAATAGGAGTACATTCATAACATGAAAGAATTCAATAGGTTAGAACGATCTCACAATTCATAGAAACAAGCTGAAAAAGAAATAGTTCACATCCAACCAGCCCATGGCAAACATTTTAAACTCCACAAAACTTTCTCCAACCGAAAATATATAGCTCTTTATTACCTGAGATGAATTAGTTCTTCTTACAATAAAATTCCTCAAGATAATATGAAAAAAGGTCCTTTACTATCTAAAACTCTCCTATACTTATACAAAAAGAAAAAACTCTTAGGATGCCCCTCATTGCCTCTTGAGCAACCCAACCTTACCTTTACAAAAATTTCTCCTGTAGCTTGTGCACAAAAATTAATATAATATATTCATTATTAATCAATATTCCCAAAACATTTCACTAGGAAGGCCCAGCTTGCTCGTTTGTGAACTTTTTACATGCATTAGCATCGGCTGCTATGCTTTCAAACCCAGAAGGCTCAAGGAATCGAATATTAATCTCATACTTGGAAGCTTGGGTCTTCACACCCTCTATTCTAGCAGGAATCAGGTGCATCTAGTTCTTCAATAAGTGTATACTCACGGCTGCATGTGCTACTTCAATTTTTAATATCAATTCTTCCAAATCCTTGACTTGTTGGATTGCTTGTTCGGCCGCGTTGTATCTGTCCTGTAAATGCTTTAAAAACAGTTCATGTTCAGGTAGCACCTCCAATCTCTTCTCAACAAAAGTATGACACCGATTATAGGTGAAGATCACTCTCCTGCAGAATTCGGCACAAGCAGTCTTTGTCTTCTTCATTCCTTTTTTAAATTCTTCTACGATATTACTGGCAAATTCCATTAACTCATATTCTTAATTCAATGTTTGTTGATCTTTGATGGATATGTCTATGGGAGATTCTTTATTAGTTTCTACCCAAACCATTCTTCCCTTTAGAATTTCCAATATATCCTGAGTCCTATCCAGAAAATATGAAGTGGTACTTACAATCTCTTCCATCTTGGTGTCTATCTGCTGAACTTTACATCTTTCATCTTCTATCTATAGTTGTATCTGATGGATCTTTTTCCTAAGCATCAAAGCATGCTCATTTAAGGGTCAGATGTCAACTTTATGATCCATAGAAATATTAGTGATGATGTCACTGAATTCTTTTGTTCTTCTAAAGCTACTGTCTACGTCTGATATTGCTTCTCCTTATCTTCAGCAGTAGCCTTCTCTATTCCCAGCTCAGTAACTTTGCTTTCCAACTTGTTCTTTTCCTCATTTAATTTTCCAAATGATAGCCGAAGATTATCTTTCTCCGCCTTTAAACTCTAATACTCCAGCTGTAACTTTTGTAACTTTGCCAAGGTAACTTGAGAATTCTTATCTGTATTTTCTACAGATATTGCTAAAGCATCCTTATCTATTTGCAAAGTTTGGCATTCTATCCTTGAAACCTTGACTTCACCTATCATCTCTTCATATTTTCTCTTTAGATTTTGGCTTTCGTCCCTTTCTTTCTTCAAGGTTTCCTTCAGCTGAGCTACATTCTTCCGTGACTGCTCCAGATCAATCATGATCCTGTCCATGTTGTCTTCATTTGCTAAGGTTAAAGTTACCCCAGCCCTTGATATTAACCGTGGATCCTTATGAGTACCATGTACTACTATCTTGTCCGTCACCATCTTCCTTGGCTTTCCTCCAGTATCTACTTTTTTCTCGGTTCTCTTAACAATTCTTTTCTTTTATTTGTCATAGAATATAGTATTAAAATCAGGTATTTCCTCCCCTTCAGTAGGCATGAAAGGAATCAAATCAAATTCAGAAATTGAAAATTCTCCTAACATACTGCCAAAAGGAATAGCAGGCTCCAAGGGATCAAGATCGGACTGTACTTGTTCTTGATCTGTAGGATCTTGTCCTTCTTGTACATCAGCTTGCTCTATGGGCTACTTTTCCTTTTGGGGTTCTGTTAACCTAAAGCCCTCACTTTCTACCTGTTTCTTCTTTATCTCAACTTCCTCTTTTATTTTATTTTCTTCTTCTTCCTTCTTAGTTGCTTCTTCAGCGCCTCGTATCTTTTCTTCTTCTTCAATCCTCAACCAATTCTCTGCTTCTTGTACCAATCTGCTAGCATCTTCCTCTCTTTTCTTGGCCTCTTCTTCTTCTATCTTCTTAGCTTTCTCTACAGCTTGCCCTTTAGACCCACAACTTTTATCTTTTGTTTGAACCTTTTCTTAAGGGAAGTCATGTTCTTAGCATTGTGGAACGTCTTTTCATCTTTGTCCCAAAAGTCAGTGTACTCAAAATGAACTCCAGCTTCTTTATAGTAATTAGCTACTTTGTTCTGGGAATCATTTCTATGAAAGTTCATTTCTCCAAAGAAAAAATATTCTAATTCTTTAACAAACTCTGCTGCCTGCTTTACCCTTGAAAAATTATAGCTTCCAATGAAGAAGGTTACTCCAGGGTACACTTCCTTTTTATGTTCAAACAAGAAATTTCCTACTGCATCAATGTACAACTGTCTGATGGCCTCCTTGTGGAGTACATAATCTGTCGCGTATTTTGGGAGCAGATAAGGAGCTCTCAAACCACCATACATCCTCACATACAATCCATCCTCTGTCAGATAATAACTCTCGAATTCTTGTGTGACCTTAAATGCTTCCTGGGACATGCAATTACATTCTGCTAAGAAAATCAGAGTATATAGGGGCATAATGAAATGCTCACAAATTGCCCTATAGTAACTGTAATACTTATAAGCCCAAATCAATTTATAAGTTGTGTATACTGGGGTTCTGTCCTTCTCCCAATTGCACTTTAAAGCAGGGAAAGGCTGAGTGCACAATATAAAATCAATTAAAATAGAACTCATGTAGAATTCAGATTTCTTCTGGGATACTCCTCCCAAGGCTGCACTTATACATGCTGAAAGATTGTTTGACACTATACTAGCCCAGTTGAAGATAGTTCCTTGTGTAGCAACGAAAAAGATGACCGGTATCCAACCAATATTGAAACTCTTTCCATTTGATCTACCAAAAATCTTGTTAAGCATCAAAGCAATAAATCTGTAAGGAGCACGGAGAGTTGAGGTATCATATTCTCCCGAAGGTCTGGTTCTGAAATTCTTCCCTGGGATCATCATCCTCTTTATCGTCTCTACCAGGTTCAGACCTACCTCCTTTAACCAACTTTCTGTTAGATAGGCATGTGGTGAGGGTAGATGGTATGCCATAGACACATAGGCAGAGTTGTAAGCAGCATAGCCTTGCTTTGTAGTATTTTCTAAGATCATTCTCGTCACATCTGCCCTGAGCAGAATTCAACCGATTACTTCTGAGCACGGAAACAATTAGGGCATAGTAGCCACTTTCATCAAAGCTGACTTTTCAATGTTAGCATAAATTGTCATTTCTTCAAACTCAGCATCAGGGACATTCTGGCTTGAGATCATTCTGAAAATTTCTCCCCATTTGTAATCTGGTTCTACTCCAGTAGTTGCTTTAGTGTCCTCATAGATGATTTCTAACCTGGTTATTACTTCTACCTCAGGTTCTTCTTCAGTCACATGGGATTTCTTCTTCTATCTCTTTGGCATGTTGTTGTAATGGAAATCAACCTGTAACAGTCATGCAACATGTTTTAGTCTAACTAACTCTAGCAATTGATATAGTAATAAACAAGAAAATATACAGATCTATTCACCTCTTCGACATGCATGCTAGTAAATTCGGTTAAACACAATTTTCAAATGAGTGATTTAAAACAGAAAACCCGATAAAATGATTCCTCCTAAACCTGCCCAAGCTTCACTCTCTCAAAAACCCTAATCATACTGACATTCTTCTTCATCTCATACAGGCATTTTGATTCTCATCAAGCTTATTCCACCGCTAAATCTCAGCAAGCTATCAAAATTACTCAATTTCACCGTACTTTTTAAACCAACGCGGAAACTCTTCTCTCAAACAATCCTAGTCGACTGAATACCCTCCCGAATCCCAGGGGGAACTGTGGTTGTAGGGAATATGGCTTCTTAACCTTCGGCTGACCATAAAATCTCCAAGAATAGGGTGGTGCAGACAGAGAAACTCCTATTTGTACCATGCCCTACAACCCCACACAAGAGACGTAGGAGCATACATAACCCTTGACGGCAGACAAACTCAAACTCCAATGAAATGAAAACTCAAGCAACGAGCTATGCCCTTAATGAGGTAAAATATTCACAAGAAAAATGTAAGGAAGCAAAAACCCTAACCTCTATGCAAAAAACCTAACCTCCATCCGCTAAACGGTTCAACAGTAAGAAAACACCACCCAAAAGAGAGAATCACGGGTAACCTACCTGGAAATGGCGACGTGGATGACCAGGACAGGCAAAGCTTTCCACAAGTGCAGAGGAGGACAAAATAGGTTTTGACAACTGCACGCACACCACTTCTCCAGACTTTTTCGACAATGCAAACAGACAAATCACTAGGCATGATATAACACACATATATAACCTTTTCCCGGGCGAGAAACCATCAGCGGGAAAACATTAAAACCATCGAAAAAATAGTCTGGAGAATGTCTGCAATAGTGGGCGCGAAAAGAACTAAAGACCTAACACTACACTGTTAAAACAATATCGTACGTCGAAAGAACTATCAACTATTCTCAGGACCAATTGTTGATAGCCCTCCGCAACGTCGGTGTTAGACGGCTCTACTACCCCGAAGATTACTTTGGGAAATGAGTATCGGCTACCGGCAAGGTTAAGCTCTTTGGAATCAGGAAAGAAAAGGTAAAGCTTTCAGATCGCTTTGAGACTAGCCTTCCTCAATGTCAGGTGGGATAAACACTACAACTCCAGCCTTTTTCGGTCAACCATCGCAACAGCGGGAAAAATTTAATTGGATATTGGAAACAATAAGGTGAAAGAACACCCAGTTCATCAGATAAGTCTAGCACTAAGGATCCGGAACTTCGGCAAACAAAGTCTGAGAGGTAAAGAAAATTAACTCCGATGCATCGACGGAGGTTTCCAAAGGCTTTCGATAGACCACTCGACAAGCTAGATGACTCCATTTCCGCAACGTCGGAAGGCTAGTCCACTACGCTTCCGATATTGGAAGAATAGTTGACTAATCATCCGATACAGAAAAGTAAAAGACCAATTTTTTTAAGAGAATTTTTTGATCTCATGGAAACTTTGGAAATAATAAAATACTCCTAGGCCACTTTGAAGAAAAACAAATAAAAAGGGGGGCCCTAAAATTGAAAAAACTTGGGGAAATAGTTGCAGCTGCAACAGTACCTTACCCATTCCAATTATTTTACACGGTTCATCATCCCCCAATAAAACATGTCCAAAATCACCTAGAACATAATCATGAAAGAATTTTCTATGGGGTGTAGCATAAAATGAAGCCTCTAAATCTACTACCCAATAATAAATAGTATTATCTAATGCAAGAACCAAAGCATCTTGTAACACATCACCTACTACATTAGCTTCTTAAGTAGTCTCTTACTTCCCATCTCCTTTCTTATTTGGATCTATGCAGTATTTCTTTAGATGTCCTCTCTTACCATAGTTCGAGCACTCTATCTTTCCCAGTTTGGACTTGGATCTGCCATTTTTAGACTTGTTGTGATTACCTATGCTCTTTCTTCTCTCCCTTTGTCTTCCCTTTCTCTCCATGGTCAATGCATTACCTGATGTCTCACATGTGCTTTTTCTTTGCATTTCCTCACTAAGAATAACACCAACAGCATTGTCAAATTTAAGAGTGTTTGAACTGGAGACAGAGTTACTTATAGCCATGACCAAGCCATTCCAACTTTCTAGTAATGAGTACAATATTATAAGAGCCCTAACCTCGTCATCAAAGTTCACTCCTACAGAACTTAGCTTATTAGCAATCGTATTAAATTCATTTAAATTATAAAAAACATATCCACCTTATGACATCTTCATATTAAATAAACGCTTCATTAGAAATACCCTGTTGGAAGCTGAGGTTTTTTCTTGGATCTTAGTCAATTCGCTCGTCACACCCTCTGTTGTCTTTTATTTTGAAATATTGAAAGTCTCCAATGAAGCCAAGAATAGTTGTATTGTTCCCAGTTCCTTTCTGTCAATAACCTTCCATTCTTTGTCCTTCATAGTCGTCGGTTGTTTTTCTTTTGCACCCAACGATAGGAACATATCCTTCTTGTACAGATAGTTCTATGTTTCCATCTTCCATAACTGGTAGTTTTGGTCGTTAAATTTCTTGACCCTAAACTTTTATTCTTCCACCATTGCTCCCAGTTGAACCAGGAACCCTTATTTCCTGCGAGTTTACTAGCCAAATAGACCTTTTGGCTCCGATAACAATTGTTAGAAAATAGGATCGCAGAGCAATAACAATAAAAAAGATGCAAATATTAAACACATAAAAACATTACAAGAGAGACGCCAATATAACACAGTTCACCCAAGATGGGCTACATCCAGACAGAAAATTCCAGTCCTTTTATTATTATATCATCCAACAAAATGAATGGATACAACTTGCAGCACATCTGTTGCACTTCCTCTTCATTATTTCCTAGTCTCTCTTACAATCACATTGATCATTTTACAATGCTACAATATAATATGCAATCGTATTACAATACTTTCCTTTTATAGGGTAATTACCATGGGAAAATACCGTGGCTCACCCAATACCATGGGCCCATAAATTTTTTGCCAACAAACATCCCAAAAAACTATTTTGGGGGCTTCGCCCCCAAAACCCTTAACCAGGGGGGACAATGTCCCCCCAACCCCCCCCCCCTGCTGGGATGAGTGTACAATGAAACTAGGGTACAAACACAACTGAAAAATAACATCTTTGAATCGAGAATATCAAGTTGCACAACCAACAAGCTATGTTTTAACCTATATCAACATCATAAATTTGTTATATGGTAGCATTCATTGTTTTCTACATATAAAATCAAATTCTCACATTGACTTTATCTTGTAATATGTATTTGAATGTTTTATGTTAAAAATCACACAAACATATACTATTCGTTATTTGAGGCTAGTGAGAATCTATAAAGTCCATTAAACATACAGTCATGTCAATCTATATTTTAACAAGGAATTGAGATGCATAGTTTGGGTTTGTGTAATGTAAGCCTACACACTTCAAGTATTTGATAAAATTGACATATACAACATTGGGGTTGTCCTGTTAAGATCTCCCAACAAAAAAAAATCCAATGCATCCCAAATTTGGAGAAGTTGTCATCATTGTGGATTGGGTCAAGGAAAAAGTTTAAACCAAGGAAGGGATGTCAGAGATGTTAGATCAAAGTGATGGAGTTTCAAGTTCCTCAAACTAAAAAGAGATAATCCTAGTCCTCATAGTGTCTATCATTTTCAAAAGTAGGTCTCCAATCAATTAGCTATCAATTCAAGAAGTTGTTACAGCGCTACCAAAATCCCAACCCAAAATCAAAGAAGTCTTGTATGACCAATTCTTGGAATAGAAGAGTATGAGAATGAATATAAGAAAAGAGTATGGGAATGGGAGCCTCCCAACTATAAGAAAAGAATATGGGAATGAATATAAGACATCGGTGTCTATATTTAATCATGGTTATTAGCTCTGCAAACTGGTTATAAAGTGAAACATTCATATAACAACTTCCAATGAAATTGCTTAAGGGGAAATGGATAATTTACTTGAATGAGGATGTGGATACTTATGACATTTTTCATATTTCTTCTATCACATTTGCAAACGCTTCCATCCAAAAACCTAGAAAAACCAAGAAAGGAAAAGGGACTGGTCCTCTGGGTAAGGATCCCTTGTTAATGACAAGGTCTTTGTAAATATGATTATTCCCTCACTGTTAGATAAGGGTTTAAGTCTTTCACCTTATAAATTTTATGGCTTCTCTTCACGGGAACTTGGAGATTTATCAACCCCTTTGGAGGTTTTAGAGTGATATTTATCTCTTTTGGCATCAAGGTCTTAGGCAATGGCCCTAAAAACATTGCTTAAAAAAAATTATATATATTACCAAAACTGGAATTGTGATGCTTAAGGAGACGATGATGTCTACTTCTTCAGTTTGTGATTTCTTCTTGAGGATAAAACCTAGTTGGAGTGTTTGTTCCTGTGATGCCACTAGTCATTCGGAGGGGACTTTCATTTTCCTGTAATCCACTTGTGGCTAATATAAGGGCCTTTTCCTCTTGTGCGATTATTTTATTGGAGGGTAGGTTAAAAGGTTTTACTTCTCCTATCGGTATCTTAAACATTTATGGACCATACTCATAGAGGAAAATTTTTTGGGACCAACTAGTTTCATCGAGTCTTTTGTCGGATCCCTCCCTTGTTGTTGCTGGTGACTTAAATTTTACTATTCTCCAATGAAAGTCTAGGGAGTTTGGAAAGCTTTTGATCCTTTAGCAGATTATTGTTTGGCTCTATTTGAGGCATCAAATCTCTTTGACATTACACTTGCAGTGTTAGCTCCAACATGGTTGAATGGGAGATGTGGAAATAATGGTATAGCTAAAAGACTTGATATATTCTATATGGATGGAGGTTTGTGTGAAATACTTGGTAGATACCGATCATGGACTTACTCGGCAGGGGTGTCTGATCACAAGGCAGTGGTCTTACAGTTGGATTTTGATAAAATCTTTGTTTCTTATCCTTTTAAGTTCAATTCTTCTTGGTTGGAGGATAAGGATTTTAACTCCCTAGTTAAGGCAAAGTGGACAAGTTTTTTTTTTTACTAGAACGGATATGGGTCTTTAATATTAATTTCTGGCTAAACAGCTGCCAGCAGCCTTACAAACAATATTTTTGATCCAGCTACTACAATTTGTCCAGTAATACAAGGGCTTATTCATTCTAACAGCTCCCTTTACAAAATTTCTGGACTTTACTAAACAGAAATAGGAAGTTCCATAATTACACATACAAATTATAGAGTACCAGTCTTGGTTTGGAAAAAACTAATCCAAAAGGAGAGAATTCGACTGCGTTTGGCGATGGACCTGCATCAGTGATCTATCTTCAGTGTCTTTCCATGATCCTTGATCAGTTCCTCTACCTTCTTCTCTAGTTCTGCCAGTCGGTTCCCTATCCATCCTGTGATGTTGGCAATGTCCTTCATGTCTGTCATGTTGTTTTCGAAAATTTCCTCGCGAATTTCTTTGAGCTCTTGGGTCATGGATTCCCAGCGAGTTGTTCCAGTTTTTTGCATCCTTGTCTGCTTGATACTTCTAGGGAAATACATATGGTACTTCCAATAATTTGAATAATTTTAAGGGCAAGGAAGCTGCAAATAACCATGGGAATTTTACCGAGAGTTTTGAGCGTAAGGAGCCTGTTAAGTGCTAGGAATGTAATGGCCCGCACTATGCCTCGGTCTTCCCAAACCAGAAAAAGTCAGTCAGCAATATTCATACTGTGCAGGAGGAAATGACCGTTGGAGAACTAGCGAGGACTATGCCCGGAGTAAATGCAGCTTTGGAGAACCGCCAAGCTAACTATCAGACTTCCATGGTGGAAGTGGAAGGTATGATTAATCAAACCCCTGTAACCATTTTAATCGATCCAGGAGCTAGTCTTAGTTACATTGCACCTCAGATAGTGGAAAAATGTAAGTTGTCTGTCGATAAGTTTGATAATTCCTGGTTAGTTCAATTAGCCACTGGGGCAAAAAAGAAAAGTAACATGTTTTGTGAAAGAATGTGCTTTGTTTATGGATGAATTTAAAACTACAGTTAAGCTTAATGTTTTGCCACTTGGCTCATATGATTTACTGATTGGCATGGATTGGTTAGAACAGCATAAGGTAGTTTTAAATTGTTACGATAAAACTTTCACGTGTTTAAATAGTGATGAACAACCAGTAAAGGTTAAGGGTATTCCTAGAAAAACTATAATCAGACAGATTTCTGCTTTACAGCTTAAAAGAGCTGTTAGAAAAGGATGTAAGGCCTATGCAGTAACTATTACAGATGAGGCAAGTAAAACTAAAACAGATAAGTTAAAATAGAAGATATTCCTATTTTAAAAGAATATACTGACGTATTCCCAGAAGAAATTCCAGGATTACCTCCAAGGAGAGAATTGGATTTCACTATTGAGCTGGTACCAGGTGCAGTACCTAGCTCAAAAGCTCTGTATCGAATGAACATTTTAGAACTTAATGAGCTAAAATCACAACTAAAAGAGTTAAAAGATAAGAAGTACATTCGACCTAGTGTGTCTCCTTGGGGGGCACCAGTCATCTTTTTCAAAAAGAAAGACGGAACTATGCGACTATGCATAGACTACCGTCAGCTAAACAAGATGACTATTAAAAACAGATATCCGTTGCCCCACATAGATGATCTATTTGATCAACTAAGTGGAGCCACGGTGTTCTCAAAGATAGACTTGAGGTCAGGATATCATCAAGTAAGAATTAAGGATGAAGATATCTTTAAGACAGCCTTTAGAACAAGGTATGGACACTACGAGTTTGTCGTAATGCCATTCGGGCTTACCAACGCCCCAGCTGTCTTTATGTGCTTAATGAATAATATAATGCATAAGTACTTAGATAAATTTGTTGTCGTGTTTATCGACGACATCTTAATTTACTCTAAAACGGAAGAAGAACATAAAGAACACCTAAAGATAGTTTTACAAGAGTTGCGAGAACAACAACTCTTCGCGAAATTTAGCAAGTGTGACTTCTTTAAGGATGAAATCCACTACTTAGGTCATGTAGTGACTAAGGAAGGGATTTCAGTCGATCCTGAAAAGATTCGGGCAATCGAAGATTGGCCGGTTCCTAAAGATGTAACGGATGTGAGGTCGTTCATGGGAATTACCGGTTATTACTGGAGATTCATTGAAGGCTTTTCAAAAATAGCAAATCCGATCACTTCCTTGCAAAAGAAAGGCAAGAAATTTGATTGGAACTCAAAATGTGAAGAAAGTTTTAAGAAATTAAAAACATTATTAACTAGTGCACCTATTCTAAGGATAGCAGATCCTAATAAGGACTTCATAGTGTGCACTAATGCCTGTAATGATGGCTTAGGTGGTGTTCTAACTCGAGACGGGCATGTCATTGCTTATGAGTCTAGGAAGTTAAAAATTCATGAAAAGAATTACGCCACTTATGATCTAGAACTTGCGGTTGTTATACACGCCTTAAAAACGTGGCGACATCATTTAATAGGCAGAAAATTTATTCTAATGACTAATAATAAAGGACTGAAATATCTTTTAGATCAGCTTAACTTAAACGCTAGACAAGAAAGGTGGTTAGCCTTCTTGAGTGAATACGATTTTGAAATCCACCACATAAAGGGTAAGGAAAATAAGGTGGTTGATGCATTGAGCAGAAACGCAAAGCTGAACTTTACAGCAGTAATCAGCACTTATGCTTCTGATTTAAATGAATAGCTTAAAGAAGGGGTAAAACAAGATGAAAATTATCAGAAATTGCAAGCTACAGCTAAGGAAGAACCTACAGAAAGCTTAATAAAAGGTTATAGTTTAAATGAAAATGGATTTTTATTATTTAAAGATAAATTGTATGTGCCTAATGTGCCTAAGGTTAAGTTGTTAATTCTTGACGAAGTCCATAAAACACCTTACACAGGACATCCAGGTTACCAAAAGACTGTAACCACGCTAAGAAAAGAATATTTTTAGCCTAATATGAAATATGAGGTAGCTGAATACATTGCTAGATGTTTGGACTGTCAACAAGTGAAAACCGAACACCAACATCTAACTGGTTTGCTACAACCTTTACCTATTCCTAGCTGGAAATGGGAAGTGATTAGCTTAGATTTTATTACTGGACTGCCCAGAAATCAGAATAAAAATGACTCTATTATGGTGGTGGTTGACAAGTTAAGCAAGGCAGCGCATTTTATTCCTGTCAAAACTACTTACAAGGCTTCCAATATAGCTGATATCTTCTTAAAGCATATTTTTCGGTTACATGGAGTACTGAAAGTTATAGTTTCAGACAGGGATCCTAAATTCACAGGAAATTTTTGGAAGTCCTTGTTTAAAGGATTAAATACAACATTGAATTTCAGTACCTCCTTCCATCCTCAAATAGATGGACAGACTGAAAGAGTGAATCAGGTGCTGGAAGATTTATTAAGAATGTACGTTAAAGATCAGCCAGGTAAGTGGGAAGACTACTTACATCTAGCAGAGTTTGCATATAATAATAACTATCAGTCATCAGCTAAGTTTAGTCCATTTGAAATTTTGTATGGACGTAAATGCAACACTCCTATCTCCTGGAATAATCCAGTGGATATATTGGTGTTAGGACCAGAATTGTTGAAGGAAATGGAGGAAATTGTGAAACAAGTGCAGGAAAATTTGAAGGTGGCACAGGATCGGCAAAAGAGCCAAGCAGACTTGAAAAGAACTCCCAAGGAGTTCTAGGTAGGTGAGCATGTGTTTATAAAGGTAAGGCCAAAGAAAAGCTCTCTAAGACTAGGGAGTTGTGCAAAGTTAGCACCACGATATTGTGGTCCATTTGAAATTTTATCTAGAATAGGTCAAGTTGCTTACCAACTAGCATTACCACCTAACTTGAAAGTACATAATTTTTTCATATCTCTATTTTGAAGAAGTATGTTCATGATGCTACTCATATGGTTGATTGGAATGTTGTACAGGTGGAACCAGAAGGAGAAATTCTGGTGGAACCGGACTGTATCCTCGGGAGGAGGGAAATTACTCTGCGGAACCGCAACATTGGACAAGTGAAGGTGCAATGGAAGCACCTTAGTCCTGAAGAGGCCACCTGGGAACTGGAAAGTAAGATGCAGGAGGCATACCCGAATCTGTTTCAGGAGACTACAGAGGATGAAGAATAAGTAACATCGAGGACGATGTTACATTTTAAGGGGGTGTGTATGTCACATACCCCAATTTTGTAAAATAATGTTAATTGTTTTAATTTGATTTCCTAAGACATTATGTTAAATTTAATGCTAAGTAGGAACTGATGACTCAGCAGAGTCAAAAGAAGTGGAATGTAATTCTGAATATTTTATTATTAATAAATAAAAAGAGGAGACAACAGCTTGGGAGAGCTGTTAATAAGAGTGTTACTGGTCAAACTGGTGGAAGGAACTAGGTGGAGGGAAAAATACAAGTGGCAGCATCCTCAAACACTTCCTATGTTGCAGGTGGAAACTTCCCTACATTTGGGGCCATGATCCCCCAAGAAATTGGGATCAGAGCAGGTGGCTCAATAAATGACAACTAACCCAAAAAGACCTAGGCAATCTTTTAAAAGTACCCAATGAATAGAGCTAAGGCTGCTCAGATATTTTTTAGGAGAAGAATCATTCAGGAGGAATCCACTTCAATAAATTCATTGGGGAAAAGGGAAAACTGTAAGGAAGGTGTTTTGAGAGATAATCCGCAGTAACTTGGTCTGATACAGCTTGCTAGCTAAGAGAATTTACTAATAAGTTCAGGATTGGTATTGAGTCTGAAGACTGGTACTTGATTATTGCTGCACCTAGTTCCATCCAAGGAGACCAAAGCAAGCTCGGGGGTCCTGAGGAGTCATTGTTTGAGCGCCCTCCAGGAGGTGGTAGGGAGGAACGGCCTCCCATTGTTGTTGTCGTCCAAGCTCAAAGAACAGGTTCTGTTATTTATTAAATTTTGTATTATATGTGTGTGATTGAATGATGCATTGTAGCTTATGATGTAAAGATTTAGATGGTTTAGTAATGAAGTTGTTCTTAGTTTGTTTAGTAATAGAATCAGTTTGAGGAGAAATAAAACCCTACCTGTGTTTTTCCTCATCTGGAGTGATCCAGACCGTAATCCAGCACAAGTGGAGAAATTATAAATAAAGATAGTATGATGAAAATGTAGAATAAAATGTTAGTAGAATTATAGAATATTTCCTTTTATTTTGTTATCAGAAGAAATATCTTTTATATCAGAAGTAGTATTAAACTTGGACTGAAACTGTCAGTTAATTAGAAGCAGAGCAAGAAGCTATATTATTTACTGATAGTAGTATGTGTGGGTAGATAAAACATTTTTTGATACAGCATTTACCTTCAGTAATCTTATGGTTTATTTGAATTTAAGAAAAGGGTATACTAGTTAAACTAGAGTAGGGTTAAGCTAAATAAAAATACTTTACAACTTACAGTCTACTTCTTTCCAGTTTTAACTACTGCATGTATAATAATCAAATTGAAAGAAAGAATAGCTAGAATCTTGATTTACTTCTACAGATGACTTAGTTGGTATCAGAAATTACTCTTGGACATAAATGTAAGTTATTCATTCATTCTGTTTTATCTAGCTAAGCATAAATAAAAATCTACAACTACCAACCTATACTTTTTAAGATGTCAACAAATGCAGAACATAGTTAGTTCTTATTCTTTTATTTTATAAATATTAACATTGTAACATAAACAGATAATATAGAATACAGAGTGTACCTATATAAATTAATCAGTGCATTAAGTATAAGAACACAATAGTAGAATACTATCTTATTCTATAATTATAAATAAACAAAGAACAAGCTAATAAATATATAATTATAAGAACAGTATTAAGATGTAGATAAGTAATGTTTATTTCTTTATAGTAAACATTAAACAAAATATAAATTCTGTACTCAAAAGCTGTATCTAACAGATATAGAAGTACTTCAGTAAAAACATAAAGTCATTATATTCCGAAGGGTATCAATTATATAACAACATTACAATTCTTTTAAATAAAGTAAATCAATATAAAAGTAATGTACAGGAAACCCTAGCAATAAATTTTAAAAATATTACGGGTAAAAATCAAGTACATTAACGTGCAGGAAATAACCAACAGAGTGACAGAATGCTCGACTTATCGAGCTTAACCAAATATTATACAACATAACTAATAACCCCATAATTTACAAAAGTACATTATAAATCAAAGATAATTTTAGAGAAGCTCTAAATGTTTTCTTATATTGTCGAGTTAGGGTAAAACCCTACAAATCCAAAATTTACAACAGAGAATAACTCAAGAGTCTGAAGCTCTTCCAATGCCTCGGCATCCATTAACAACTAACAATTTAAGGTTTTAACAGCCCTTCTTCTCTTTATTATATATTTACATAGTAACATAAACAAAAACTAAGTGTTACAGTCGCGGCCTAAACCGAAGACCTTGCATCAAGCAAGGGTTAACTTCAACAGACAACGGCGAACAGGTCAACCCGTTTGAACCCAAAACCGCAAGGGTTGCAGGCCACAACGCATCAACCCACAAATGTCCCAAGGGGACCAAACAAGGAGGGACTTCCATGGTCAAACTAGGCTTACCGTGAACCCGCAAGTCACCACAGCCTCGCACCAGCATTGCAGAGAGAGAGACAGGTTCGTACCTAGGATTCATCACACAAGTTGTTGTTAATATCTTGTACTGAAAACAAATTAATAAATAATAAATAGCTTGTAATGAAAATTAAACGGTAAACTGGCGGAGCTTACCTTATAATTTCACCGAAATATAACCTCCTACGAGAAGAGTCTCTACCACCAGCACAAGTAGGAGGAAACCTTTCATCAGCTGCAAGGAAGACGATGTTACTACACAGCATTGACTACTAACAGCAGAGAGTTCCAGTCACCGGCCCGACAAGGTAAAAACCCTAGAACCGTAATGTTACTCAATCCAAAACAAAACTCAGTGCACTGCGAGAACCTAAGCTACAACACTCTGAAATGAAGAACCACACTCTCAGTGCCAAACTAAAGAAGAAAGGGACTGTTTACAGTCGAAGGGTTTGGGTTCGAGCTAGCTACGACAGCGAAACCCTGAAGGAAGAATCGCTAACGAATGTCCAAACAGTAACACCTTGGTACAACACTCCTCTACTATGCAATGGGGACGACTAACAGCAAGAAGACTACTAACAGCAAGCGTATGTAACAGTGCAGATGAGAACATCGCAGCAGAGCGACAGGAGGCCGAAGGCAACGGAGCTAATGACAAACTAGGGTTCGGTGCAATGCTTTTAACTGCTCAACACATGGCCAAAACAATGCCACGTTAGTCAGCAAATAATTTGCGAGTTGTGGGTTCAAGTGTATAGTCCTGGAGAACTTCCTTCCACGAGTATTATCATTCCACTCATTGATATTCGAAGGTTCCATAATATCCCATGTTCCATGTCAACCTTTCACTTACGCTGCATGGGGACATAAGACTTTTGTTAATATAAACATTATACCTCAACAATCATCAAGGTCGTAGGAAGTGTTACGACCCTTTACTTTATAAACTATAGTATGTATAAACTCAAGTCAAGTTTAAGCATATGTACATCATGGCGTGGTCTTTTCCATGACCTCTCTAGGCTATGTAATTATTCTTCTTTTTAAACAATACAATCTTGATAATAACAAAGTTTTGTAACTTTGTTAAAAGGAATTAATAACATTTACTCTTAGTAAGAATATTGTTTACAACAAGTATTTGCTCAACCAACATCTATAAGCTTAACACAAAAGTATACCACTTGTTGTTATAAAGGAGGTTTAAAGAATTAAACAATGGCAACTATCCTATGGTTAATGTAACCTTAATGGCCTTGTTTATATTTTCTTAAAATAGTAAAGTTGGTAATAAAATACAAAAGAAGGTAATAACGTTTATTTTGGCAAATCTATTGCTTAAAAATAAATGTTCTTTAACCAATAAATGGTAACATGACAAGGGTTAAGCCACAAATCTCTTTAACAAAAGATTCACCAACATAAAAGTTAGGTCATAAAACTATTATGTTATGCATTCTTTCAATGATTATAGTCCATTAAGGACATGCCCCTTTTATATCTAGGAAAGGAATTATATAAAACCTGTTCACAATAAGATATCCATCTTATGAGAATAGCTCTAGTTGTGTTATGGGGTATTTATTGTGTAAACCCTTAAGTTGAAAGACAAAAGTGTTAGGCATTTTAATAACTATCAAATTTGACAATAAGTATCTTTTTAATGACTTAATAACTCTGCCATTCTTACTCTGCTTGAAAAGAAATATTTAAGGCATTTTATACTTGACGACTATGATAGACATCTAATAGTTCAGTAAACATTAAGAACTATAAATTTACATTTACTAGGAAAAAGGCAGTTGTAGCCTTTACTAACAGAACTGAATCTCATTCCTTAGCTTCTTAAAAAGGAAGACAGTTTAACGATTTTACCTCGATAAGCTTTGGAAATTGATTAGCAATTATATTCTATACCGAGTTATTATTGTGCAATGAACTTATATCAGAATGCTTTAGAATTAACGTCAAGCAGCACCCGAACTTCTTACATGTAAGTCTGTAAGCACAGGAAAACTTCTGCGTTAGCTCGAAAGCTAAGTAAGCCCAGAATTTCATGACAGTTCCACCTTGTGGTCGCAAAAAGAAAACAAGTCAGTAAACTGAAAAAGAACTGTTCTATAAAATAAACCTAATGCAATAGGTAAATCAGTTAATGAATTCAATAACACACAACTAATTAAACATTTAGTTGACTGCATTTTGATATTTAGCTGTATTTAAAAATTTAAATTTTTCGGAAAATTTGGGGTTTTGACACCCAGCCTCTTTGGTCCTTCTTCTTGGCCGAGAGGGGGGTATACCCTTGAAGAGCATCCAAAAGGGAGCGAGCTTCAATTTCTAAGTTTTGCGAGAATTCTCCCAGGTCCCACTTCTGCCAAGAGTCATCATGGTTCCAAACAGAAAGGTCCCAAAGGGTGGTTTTGCTTTCGGAGTGGAGACAATTTTTTATGTTTTCCATCCCCTCCAGGTGCTTTAAAGGGGCCTTCCCTAACAAAGAATCCTCCTAGAACTTGATTTTTTTGCCATTCCCTGGGATCCAGGTGAGATTGGAGGAAATCAGATCAAGGGCTTTTAGGCAGAGAGAAAGGATGGGGGAGCCTTTTCTAGTCCGAAGGGACCGTTCCAGGCATCTTTCTTTATGGCCACAAAAGTATTTAGTCTGGAGGGCTTTGGAGCTCCAAGTGTTTTTGCCACTTATAATTTTCCAAAGAATCTTGCCTCCCATGGCCAGATTTTGAGTGGCCACATCTCTGATTTGCAGCCCTCCCTCCCTCTTAGGGGCTTTGATCTTATCCTAGCTGATTAAGTGCATTTTCCTCCCTTCATTTTTTCCCCCTTCCCAGAGGAATTTTCTCAAGAGGCTATCAATGTCTTTCACAATTCCTTTAGGGGCTCGCAGGATAGACGCCTGGTAGATAGGCAGGGAGGTAAGAATAGAGTTTATAAGTATTAGCTTCCCTGCTTTGTTTATCCAAGTGGCTCCCCAGGCCATGATCCTGGCCTTAAGCTTGTCCATCAAGGGCGTCCAAAGGCTACTTCTGGGAGCTGCTCTGACTAGCGGAATTCCTACATATTTAATGGACTCCCACATTGAGGTTCCTTCCATTTCCAGCGCCCTGGATATGTCAATCATTTCTTTAGGGGGACAGTTCCAGCAATATATTTTGCTTTTCATCAGACTGATTTCGCTGCCTGAAATTTCAGTGTAGGCATCCATCTCTTTCTTGAAGGATCTTGCAGTGGAGAGGTTGGCTTGGCCGAGGAGGAGAGTGTCATCGGCAAATTGAGCGTGGTTAATTCTCTTAACTCTCGGAGAGATTGAGAGACCGGTCATAGATCGCTGCTGAAGACTCTTATCGAGTTGGAAACTTAACACTGACGCTTGGATGGTGTATAGCAGAGGGGACAGGGGACAGCCCTGCCTGAGGCCCCTAGAGGCTTGGAAGAAGTCAGCCGGTCTCCCATTAACCAGGGGGGCGATCCCAGGCCCTGAAATATAGGCTTTAATCTAGCAGACCACCTGGGGGTGAAACCCCATCTTGTTCATCACAGCAAAAAGGAATTTCAGCCGGACTCTATCAAATGCATTAGCAAGATCAAGTTTGAATATCATACCTTTCTCCTTTTTTTGGCAGCTTGTATGGATTGCCTCTTGCACAAAGATAATATTGTCCTGAATTTGTCTTCCCTGAATGAATCCCCCCTGGTTCTCTGGAATGATCCTGAGAAGGATTTTTTTTATTCTGTTTGCTATAACTTTGGTGATGATTTTATACCCAGTATTGCAAAGCGATATAGGACGGAATCTGGAGAATTTTTGGGCACCTTTCTCTTTGGGTATTAAAGCTAGAAAAGACGAGTTGGTGCTCCCTCCTATTTTCCTACAGTTCTGGGATTTTATCACCATTTTAACCAGATCTTTTTGAATGATATCCCAGCAAACTATATAGAATCTGGCCGTGAAACCGTCAGGCCCGGGAGCTTTATCAGGATTCATCCCATGGAGAGCTTTGCTGATCTCCTCAAAATTTATAGGGACCGTCATCCTTCTATTGTCTTCTTCATTGATTAGCTTGGGAACCACAGAGAGCGGATAGTGATCCGGTCTAGTTGGGGCTGCCATCTCTTTTGTATACAGATTTCTAAAGAACGAGTGAGCTGCCTGTTTTATCTCATCAAATTGTTTAAAGGATTGCCGCAGAAATTGGATCTCTCTAATAATGCTGTGATTCTTACAGGATTCTGCTTGTTTATGGAAGAAAGACGTATTTTTATCTCCCGCTTGGAACCAGAGACTTCGTGACTTTAGCCGCCACTATTCTTCTTCTCTTCTCAGCGCTTTGTGAAGAGACTTTTGCAACTCAAGCTCAGCGTTCAGCAGATCCGGGGTGACCAGGGAAATCTCCATTTGTAACTGGTGGTTTCCCAGGGCCCTTTGAGCTTTTTTCCTTTCAAGGATAGGAGAGGGCAGGTTCTTTGCCCAGTTTTTGAGGTCAGCTTTGAGCCTTCTCAGTTTTTCTTCCCATATGAAGAAAGGAGAGCCGGTAACACTCTTCTGCCAGGACGCTAAAACCAGCTCGTAGAAACCCTCCATGGAGACCCATAGAGGACTGAAACAGAAAGGAATCGGGCCCAAATTCTCTCTTGGGGACAAGGTAAGGGAGATGGGCTTATGGTCCGAAGTGCAGGCTTGGAGAATTTCAGAGGTGGCGAAGAGGCCAAGCGTCAGGAAGGATGAATGAACTAGGAACCAATCCAAGCAAGCTGCAATGTGCCCCGGTCCCACTCTTTTATTGGTCCAGGTAAATTTGCCTTTGCTGGGTTTGATATCCTCCAGGTCCCATTCCAGCATGATATCTTCTACCCATTCCCTTGCCGGGTCTCTTATGGGAGAGCCTCCTTTTTTTTCCCAAAGGGCAAGCGTGACATTCATATCTCCGGTGAGTACAAGATTCTCATGAATATTAGTAGAGAGAAAAGAATTTAAAGAATCCCAGCATTCTTTTTTTTCCCAAAGGAGAACCGGGGCATAAATGTTAACAAGACTTACCTTATGTCTCGAATCGTTACGCAGCAATTTCATGAACAACCAATGGGTGGTTCTATGTTCTTCAAGCAGAACTAGCGATGAGGAGTTCCAGAAGGTGGCTAGATCTCCTGAGGTTCCCCTGGCGCTTACGGCTCTACCTTCTCCTTTTTTCCAGAAATTTTTGCTAGCCTAGATGGTCTCAGGCTTCTCCATTTTCGTCTCCTGGATCAGAAGTACATCTGGGGAAGTCAT
>LPNX010352753.1:359026-398614 GCA_001517045.1 Pseudotsuga menziesii | reverse complement strand
GGGGGGAGTGGCTCCTTTCGAAGCCTTAACTTTTTTTGTAGATCTGGTTTCCATCATATCCGGGATGGTATGCTGGAGTCCTGCTGTAACGTCCCTATATGATTTATCCTCCCTTTTTTTCCTTTCTGGCTTCCTTCCTCTTGGAGCCTTCTCAGGGGTTCCAACTGAGCTGCTGGTCTCTGTGGCCCCCCCATCTGAATCCGCTCCAGTTTCAGTGCCAAGAGAGATATGCTCCTCATTCGATTTCATAGGGTCTTCTGCATGAGGGGTTCCATTGGCCGGCCTTGGATTTTCTGAGGGGGGCGGGGACTGAGAAGCTATATCGATGGGTTCTTTCACAGGTTCCTTTGGTTTCCAGCAGCTTCTTTCGATGGCTCCTTCGAAGGACTTGGATTTGAAAATGACGGTTGATTCGCCTGCCCAGTCCTTGGATCTTTGGATTTTGGGCCTGCTTTGGATTTCTTAACCTTTTGCCATCCTTCAGCATCTTCCTTTTCTAAGATTTGGTTCTTTGGGCAGTTCCTCTGGAAGTTCCCATGCTCTTGACAGGTTCTGCATTTGAAGGGGAGGTGTTCATAGTCTACTTTCTGGTAGTGGGACTAGGTGCCAACAGATATCTTCACAGCCTCCGGGAGCCCTGCCTCCAGGTCAACTTCAACACATATTCTAGCACAGTTGTATATGGACTTATTGTCTTCTTTATCAACGAATTTCCCTATTCCGTTCCCTATCTTTTGAAGCGCTTCATAGTTCCAGCAGTGAACCGGCAGGTTGGGGAGCCTGACCCATACAGGTACCTCCTTGGGCAGTTCCACCATGGGATCAAAATCCGGGGTCCAATGATTCTGATACAGTCCCTGGGTACCCATAAAATATGGCCCATTTCTAAATATGAGATCTTTATCTTCCTTATTTATAAACTCAAAGAGAAAGAATCCATTGCTCAAAGGGTAGCAGGTGACTCCTTTTTTGAGATGGGGCTTCCAGTTTCTTTGAATCCAATCATCAGTGGTTTTTGCTGAGGGCCAAAGCTCCATGAACTATCCAACCAGCCCTCTCTCAGAGAGAGCAAGGGCTATTTTTACCGATTACATCTCCGGCAGGGCGATTTCTGGGATTTCATCTAGCTTTTTTATAAATTTTGGAACAGATAGGGGGGCTTTGCGCTTGCCTTCGCTGGAAACCAGCCTCCTGAACGCATCCTCCTCTGAGATCGGAGGGGGAGGAGCCGTATCCCCACCCCCAGGGGCGGCCATGGCCGTCTCTTGCTGAGCTCGCAGACACTCCTTCAACCCTAACGCTCACCTCACGCAGCCGTCGTTTCTTCCATTAATGATATTGGGAGGATAGAAGTTGCTTGTTACAAAGTGGACCAGTTTTACTAATGCTTATGTTGGGTATTCGAAGTCGATGCTTAGTTTGGTAAATAAACTGTTGTTATTAAGAAGCGAAGTGGTGAGTTGGAAAAAGAATAAGAAAAAAGATACAGACATGATCCTCGTCGAGATTGAGGATGAAATACAATTTATTGATGGCATAGTTGATGATTGTTTGTTAACGAAAAGAAGAAGATGATTCTTAACTCTCTTGTATTTAAGAAACTTTGGTTACTGCTTCATAATGAAGAAACTCTTAGACAGAAGATTCGAGCTACTTGGATTAAGGCAGGGGACAACAATATTAAGTTTTTCTACTATATTGCAAATAAAAGAAGACTCACAAATGCCATCTGGGAGGCCAGTGGCCCTAGGGATGAGATTGTATATGGTAGTAAATATTTGAAATTAGCTGCTAACTCATTCTTCCATGAGTTATATTTGGATAAAAAAGTCCACTAATATCAAAGATCAGTTGAATACTATCAGACATTTTCCTCATTTTTTTACAACAGTGATTGTTTGGATATTGGTAAGGAAATTACCGCTAAATAAGTGTTGGAAGTCCTTAAGTATTTTTCCAAAGACAAGATTCCGAGCCCAGATGGGTAGACTGTGGAATTTTTCCTTCATTTTTTTTACTTGTCGGGGGATTAAATTATTGAGGTTGTTGAAGAAACTAGAAGAATTGGTTCGATTCCTAAGATTCTCAATTCAACTCACATTACTCTTATCCCAAATAAAGATAGACCTATCACTTTTAATGAATATCATCATATATCTCTTTGTAACCTGCTTTACAAAATGATTACAAAAATTATAGCTGAGAGGATAAAGCCACTTTTTGGTAAACACGTTTCAGCTTAACAGTTTGGTTTTCTACCCAACCGCCAAATCCTCAATGATATTGGTATAGCACAGGAATGTCTACATTCAATCAAAGTGAAGAATATATAAATGCTTTTATATTAAAATTGGATCTGGAGAAGGCATATGATCGAATTGATTGGTATTTTCTTCGGCTTATTATGCTTCAGGTTGGATTGTCTTATTCACATATTATGGGGGACTCAAAAGTCATTATTGATTGGGTAAATCATGTACACCAAATTCTATCATTGAATCTGCTTCATTGGCTAAAGAGGGTTAAAAATTTACTTGAATGATTTCCACATTTTTCTCTTCATCATATATATATATATATAGGGACTTGGAGAAGCTGATACTTTATCAAAAAGGGCCATTGGACTTAAGAGTGGCTATATTTTATATGAGTTTCTTGATGAAAACTTGATAGACTCGGGAACTATGAAAGTTTACTAAGTACTGTGAACTTATAAAGTTTTTTACTTTTGCTCTTTATTGAATTTTAGACTCTATGTTGTCAACTTGAACATTAAGTATATATTTTTGTTGTTTATGAATTTAGAGAAATATACTAGAATACCCTAGTTTATTTTTTACAGAATGAAAAAAAAAAATTGAGTAGTTACAACATAGTCTATATGAAATATTTGTAAGTATGTGACTAAGAGAATCCCTATTTGTTTGTAATTATACCAGCCTAGATCCAAATCCTAGGCTTTATCAAGCACCGAGAGGGATCAATCTCTCGAGGTGCAAACCTCTCTTCACAACTTTTTTTTTCAGTGCAATACCTTATGAGAGGTTTATTTATTTCATTTTTTATTTATTTATTAATATATGCCTTTGGATGAAAATATAAAACATGCTTTTAAAACATATTTTCAACACCCAAGGAAGCCCATGGTTTCTCGCAAAACACCATCAATTAAACTAATGGTATAATCAAATCTTTATATATTTTCACCACCCAAGGCAGCCCATGGTTTCTTGCAAATTACCATCAAATAAACTAATGGTATAATCAAATATTTATATATTTTCGACACCCAAGGCAGCCCATGGTTTCTTTCAAACCACCATCAATTAAACTTTGTTTAAAAAAGAAAAGTGTTTGCACTAGGATTTGGGCAAGTAATTTGCACGAGAAAAGCATTTGCACTAGTAGTTGGGCAATAAATTATTGTTTATTTATTTATTGCCTTATTTATTTATTTATTTCATATCAATATTCTTTGTTTTAGTTATACAAAGGATAAGAGATTTAGAATGGAAACGACATGACTTTTAATTTTAATTTTGTGTAGGCCGACATGTTGGGTATAAAATTTATTATTATTTTATTAAAGCGTCACGTACAAACGTGACAACATCTCCCACATACTGGACTGGAAAACGCCTCTCGACGCAAATACAATTTTTAATATATATAAAAATTGTCTTTTCCTTTTGTGAAAAAAAATTAATAAAAATTAATAGAATTTAGTTAAATAGTTTGAAATAATTTTTTTTGTTTGCATGAACATTAGAGACAAGATAAAAATGAAAAACCGAATTGTGATTCGCGCATCGTACGATGTTGTTAAGACTTGAAAGATACACGTAAGTGTGCTGCAAGACAATGACACGCATAAATTGGGAAAGAAAGACCATGACAATGGGATAGGATTGGAAATCAAGTTGAAAAAGATAGTTCTAAGTCAGCAACCAAAAGTGGCCCTCGGCTCATATCTCAATTATTGGACTCCTAAACCCAATCACGGGCCCACCTCCACATAGCATTTAACTAGCAAGCGGCCAAAAAT
Organism: Pseudotsuga menziesii; assembly: GCA_001517045.1. Lineage (NCBI taxonomy): Eukaryota > Viridiplantae > Streptophyta > Pinopsida > Pinales > Pinaceae > Pseudotsuga > Pseudotsuga menziesii. Next base: position 394,569 of record LPNX010352753.1, on the reverse strand, counting down.
CATGGCATGTCAACGTAGAGTAATCAGCATATTTCTGACCAAATATTTAGTGACGTGTCAAAGATAACATGCACATGGCTTAGTTCAAACAGGATGAATATGAAATCCATTTTCCTAGGCCTTATTCCCAAAACACGAGGACAACGTGAAGTCACAGCGACCATAAAATTATAATTATTACTATTTAAATGAAAATTAATTATTATTATTATTATTATAATAATAAGGTAAATTGAGGTGAGTATAGTTAATAATTAATGTCAGAATTTTTTTTGGTGCATGGAAGTCGTAAGCAAGGTTAAGTTTTTGTAGGTGTAATGGGTCTGTAATTTTCAAAATTTTCGGATGATCTATTAATTTTCCTTTGAATTCTTTCAAAATTTAAACTCTACCAAACTAGATCAGTATTCCAGGTAGGACACCGAATCGGTGTCTTACTTGGTTCCAAAGCTGGTTGACCTACGGTTTGTAAGAGAAACCCTAATTTTCCAAACCTTGAGTTTGGGAATTATGTTTGGACAAAAATATGTGACTCCTTGAGGCAAGTGCTCAACAGGGTCCTTTCTTGATGGCCAGGTTTCTCCCGACACTATTGACAGGGTCAAAATTGAAACTTCTTCAAATCTGAAACTGCTTCCACCAAAAGATGTGCCCTACTGAGGTGAGTTAGCCTAGCCCTCTTTTCTTGATGATATGTGGAGAGACGACCTTGAACTAGGGGTTGATGCCCTAGTTTCTCCCGACACTAGTGACAGGGTCAAAATTGAAAATTCTTCAAATCTGAAACCGCTTCCACCAAAAGATGCGCCCTACTGAGGCGAGTTAGCCTAGGCCTCTTTTCTTGATGATTTGTGGAGAGACGACCTTGAACTAGGAATCCCTAGTTTTCATTGTTGCACAATTCCTTCTTTCATAGAGGCTCTGATACCATGTTAGTTTTTCTAGATCTTATTATCTTAGTTATGATCTTTATCTGAAAGAATAACAAGTACAATAATATGCATAAGATAGAACAGATACACAAGACACAAATATTTTCACTGAGGAAACCATAAAGGAGAAAACCCTGTAAATTTCCTCAAAATAGTACAATCACAAAAACTATGTCATAAGATGAACAATCCCAGTAATAAGAAGTCTTCAACAACTATCTATCTCTCATCCTTCTCTCTCTCTCTCTCTCTCTCTCTCTCTCTCTCTCATGTGAACATGAGTGAGTGTGAGGTGTGTATAAATGAGGGAGGGTGCCTCCCTATTTATATTAATCAAGTGATTGACCTATTACATGACTGGGTCGACCTCTTACCCTAACAGGGTCGAATTCTCCTAGAGAGACTCCAAAAATACATCACATGATGTTTCACTAAGGACTATTTCCCCGACATACAACTGAGGTTTTACCTCAAGGTATATACACAATAATGACATCCTGAAATGAGTAAAACACGTCTCCAATGGGGATACAACAACATACAATGATAATATACATCAAAATGTCTTCTGAAGTTATAATACATCAACACACGTGACGGTAGTTGTCTCTTTCCTGACCTGTTTTTAGGTGGTTTGTAATGGTGGTTGTGGAGAGGTTTTTTTAACTTTTTTTTGTTTTCCTTGGGAGGGGTTATTTATGGATCGTGATGAAACTAGATGCATGATAGTTCACTCCAATACGACAGAAAAAGGTGATTTTTTCCAAAGTGATACTGGCTCTATGCGTGCTTTCTTCGGTCAGCTGTGGCAAGTTAGGATTTTCTTCTAGTAAGGTGACCTCAGCAGATGGGTTAATTGTTTCAGTGCCACTTAGTTTTTCTGAGACTACGGTTTTTTTCTTGTCAAACCTAGGGTGAGGGATGATGAACCTTCGGATGGCTTTGTTCCTTCTGAACCAGTTTTGTTGATTCTTGATAACCATAACACTAAAGGGACTAAAGGTCTGGACTCTACCCCATCCTCTGTAGCAGTTATTAACCAGTGGCCCAAGAATATCATGTTTGATAAAGTGAAAAGTCACAGGTCGGTGTGTGTATTGGGAAAAGACGTAACAATGGATATGGTTTTGGCTCTTATGCAACAGTCCTTAGTGGGTAAGTTTGAGTTTATAAAACTTTCTAGAGTGGAAATTCTCTCTTGAGTCAGGGAATACTGGAAAACTTTCATTAACAACGCTCTACGGGTTATGATTTTGGAGAATGAGTGGATTATTTTTCAATTCTGTGTCGGTGGATGATAGGAAAGCTATTGAGGACCGTTTTCGGGTTATCGAACATGGCTCTTTAGTGTTGAAAGATTAGCATGTGGGTTTTGATCCTCGCCGTAAAAAGTTGGATAAGCGTCATCTCTGGGTGCTACTTTCCAGCTTCCCTATTCACTATTGGAATCTCAAAGGTTTTATGGGTATTGCTAATGCTATTGGAAAATTCCTTTTGATTGAGGATGACCGACTTTTGGGTTCTAAATGGAAGCATCCTAGGGTTCTGGTGGGACTTTCTGCGACTTATTGGATACTAGAGGATATGGAGGTAAGATGGGAAGTTGTCTCCCTTATACAATACCTTAACTAAATGTGCGTTATGTTTCGGTGTCATCTCTGTTGGAAGATCGATCACTCGAAATCACTATGCCCTTTCTGTGCTTTAGATTTCTGCAAGTCTCCTAGTGTGAAGGATATCGTTGAGGAAGAAATGGAACTGATGGAGCAGGATCTCAGCTTCCCTATTCCCATGTACCAGGCATCTGCACTTTTCTTCGTCGATAAGTTTGCACAATCGGTACCCATCTTGTTAAAATTTCTTCTTATTGTCAATATTCTGAGAGTTATATCTGTTAATATTCCTAAATAGGATGGGGGTGAGTTCTCTTTGAGTCATGGGTGTGTCAATGGTAGGGATGTTATTACTTTGGAATCTAGGGTTACCCTAAGGGGGTAGGTTATCCTTGAGGATTCCCAAAAATCGAACCCTGCTTTCTCTCTTTTAACGGATACCCCTATGGTTGAGAATACTGATATTTTTCTCTCTTTAGGCATTAATTTGTCTCCCTCTTTGATTCTTGATCCTTCACCTGAACCATTAGGGGATATTTTGTGGGAACTCTCTGTTTCCCTAAAACCTATTCGTATTTACTCGACTGAGGATGTGGATAATTATAACATTTTTCCTATTTCTTCGATCATATTTGCAAATGTTTCCATAAAAAAACCTAGAAAAAAAAAAGAAAGGAAAAGGAACTAGTCCTCTAGGTAACGATTCCTTGTTAATGACAAGGTATTTGTAAATCTGGTTATTCCTTCACTGCTAGAAAGGGGTTTAATTGTTTCAGCTTATAAAGTTTATGGTTTCTCTTCACAGACACTTAGAGATTTAGTGACCCCTTTGGAGGTTTTAGAATGATATTTATCTCTTTTAACATCAGGGCCTTAGACAGTGGCCCTAAAAGAGATGCTTTAGAACGTTTTCTAGATCTTACCAAACTTGGGATTGTGATGCTTCAAGAGACCATGATGTCTCCTCCTTCAACTTGTGATTTCTTCTGGAGGATAAAACCTAGTTTGATGGTTTGCGCCTGTGATGCAACTAGTCATTCGGGGGGACTTTGATTGCCTAGAATCCGCTTGTGGCTGATATGAGGGCCTTTTCGTCTTGTGCATGTATTTTATTGGAGGGTAGGTTAAAAGGTTTTACTTCTCCTATTTACATCTTAAACATTTATAGACCATAATCACACAGGAAAACTTTTTGGGGCCAACTAGTTTCCTTGGGTCTTTTGTCGGATCCCTCCCTTATTGTTGTTGGTGACTTAAATTTTACTACTTATCTGGAGGAAGTCTAGGAAGCTGGGAGAGCTCTTGATCCTTTAGAGGATTTTTTTCGGCTTTGTTTGAGGTAGCATATCTCCTTGACATTGCACCTACAGTATTAGCTCCAACCTGGTTGAATAGGAGATGTGGGAATAATGGTATAGCTAAAAGACTTATAGATTCTGTATGGATGACGTTTTTTGGGAACGACTTGGTAGATACCGATCATGGACTTACTCGAAGAGGTTCTCTAATCACAAGGTAGTGGTCTTATAGTTGGATTTTGATAAAATCCTCGTTTCTTATCCGTTTAAGTTCAATTCTACTTGGTTGGAGGATGAGGATTTTAACTCCCTGGTTAAGGCAAAGTGGACCAATTTTTCTAATGCTTCTGCTACGTATTCGAACTCGATGGTCAGTTTGGTAAATAAATTGTCGTTCCTAAGAAGCGAAGTGGTGCGTTGGGAAAAGCATAAGAAAAAAGATACTCTCATGATCCCCGCCAAGATTGAGGATGAAATACAATCTATTGATGGTATAGTTGATGATTGTTTGTTAACGGAAAAGAAGAAGATGATTCTTAAGTCCATTGTATTTAAGCAACAATAGTTACTTCTTCATGATGAAGAAACTCTTAGACATAAGAATCGGGCTACTTAATCACTCATTCTTCCAGGAGTTATATGTGGATAAAAAATCCACTAATATCGAATATCGGCTGAATACTATCAGGCATTTTCCTCATTTTTTTATAGCAGTGACTGTTTGGATATTGGTAAGGAAAATACTACTAAAGAAGTCTTGGAAGTCCTTAGGTGTTTTTCCAAAGACAAGAGTTTGGGCCCAAATGGGTGGACTATGGAATTTTTCCTACAATTTTTTTACTTGCTAGGGGATTAAATTGTTGAGGTTGTTGAAGAAACTAGAAGAACTGGTTAGGTTATTGAGATTCTCAATTTGACTCACATTACTCTTATCCCAAAGAAAGATAGATCTATCACTTTTAATGACTATTGTCCTATATCTCTTTGTAACCTGTTGTACAAAATTATTACCAAAATTATAAATGAGAGGATAAAGCCACTTTAAGGTAAACACATTTAAGCTGAACAGTTTGGTTTTCTACCCAACCACCAAATCCTTAATGATTTGGGTATAGCACAGGAATGTCTACATTCAATCAAAGTGAAGAATCTAAATGCTTTTATATTAAAAATGGATCTGGAGAAGGCGTATGACCGAATTGACTGGTATTCTCTTCGGCTTATTATGCTTAAGGTTGGATTGACTTTAGAGATTACAAATTGGATCATGAATTGTGTCTCTACGGCTAGGTTCTCTATTATGATAAATGGTTCTCCTTCCCCATAATTCAAAGGATCTAGAGGAATCAAACAATGTTGTTATCTTTCCCCCAGCCTATTTATTTTGGATATAGAAGGGTTGAATAAGACTCAATAATGCAAAAGATCATAGGTTGATAAAGGGGATCAAGGTGGATAGAACACTCTCTCTCTCTCTCTCGTCTATTTTTTGTTGATTATGTCCTCAGTTTTGGGGATGTCTCTCTAGCAAAATGGAAACAGTTAAAGGTCTTAGTCAACATCTTCTGCGATGCTTCAGGTATGAAACTCAATGCTAAAAAATCGAGTTTCTTACATTTATGTCATGACTAGACTACTAAAGATCACATTTCTTCTCTTTTTCCTTTTAAGATGATTGACATAGATGAGGGTTTTAAATATTTAGGTTTCTATTTAAAACCTAAAGGTTACAAGAAAGATGACTGGATCTAGATTCTAAAAAAGATGAAATGGAAGATGGTCCTATGGACTCATAGATGGCTTTCTTTAGGGGGGAGACTACTCCGTATTACCTCTGTCTTGCAATGTATTCCTGTATATTGGTTTTATTTGTTCAAAATCCTTGAAGGAATAATAGATAACATGAGGAAAATGATTTTTCATTTCCTATGGGCCGAAAAACATAAGGAGAATAAATTTCATTTGGATTATTTGGAAGTATTATCAAAACCAAAGCTCTTTGGAGGATGGGGGATTAAGAATCTCAGTCTTTTCAATAATGCTTTATGTGCTAAAAGTCTCTGGTGCTGCCTCGTTGAAGATGGATTGTGGGGAAATCTGGTAAGGATAAAATATTTGAAGAGTACTCTGCTGGGTATTTGGCTGAGAATTTTTAGTTGGAAGTCATTCCCTTCCTCATAGATCTGGAAAAGTCTTATAAAAACTCTTCCTTTTATATTTCAAAACGTGGGGTTGTTGATTGGAAGGGGCGTTCAAGTTTTTTTAGGCATTGATCCAATTGTCGGTTGTTGGATAATTATTCCTTATCTGTTAATCTTCTTAGGCATCTCCATCAGAGGAACATTGTTGTGATTAAACAGGTGGTCAAGGTGAATGTTCAGCCTGTCTTTAGTTGGTACTCAGCTACCGATTTAAATCTGCAGGGAGACTTGGCCAATCAGTGGTATGACTTTGTCTCTAGATTAAACTTTGCTGGAAGAAATTTATCAGACAACGGTGATGAAATAGTTTGGTGCCTAAACAAGAAGAGGGTGATGTTACTACAAAATTCTCGTACAACGCTCTTGCTGAGCAATATTTGACTAGGACTTCTACTTGGTGGATGCTTTCAGTCTAGAAACGGAACCTCCCAACAAAAATTAAATGTTTGTTGTGGACGATTCTAAATAAGATAATATTGACTAGGGATGGACTCCAAAAAAGAGGAGTTATGGGTCCAGGTAGATGTTTCTTTTGTCTTTCAGCACTGGAGTCGGTGGACCACCTCTTTGGTGAGTGTTTCTTTTTTCAGGATGTTCGGTCAAAGCTATTTAAGAGTCTGTAGTTTTACTTTAAGCGGGACAAGTGCAAACTGGAAGAGAATATATACAGTTGGAATATTTCACATCCATTAGCAAGGTTAACACATGTACGACTAAGGACTGCAATCTTCCTAGGGCCATTAATTTGAGGTCAATCCAGCCTCCTGGATGCAATTATTTAATATTTAGATCAGGATTTAGAAAGGATGTAATAGCTCAGTGACAAAAACAAACTACTCAGAGACTCAGGCAAGTGTAGAACTCTGAAACTGCTGGAGCTTTAAGGACAACACTTTTGTTGGGTTCATGAATAATGGGGTTCATGGTGATTGGACAAAGTTCTAGCCGGCGAAGTGGTGATTTGTGAACCGTGGTGTTTGTGGCAACTTGGAAAGCTGTTTAGAACTTGTGGCAAGGGCAACCTGAGAACTCATTGAGGAGAACCAACAATTTCTTGGAGGCTTGCACCAGAAGAGACCAAGGTGTTTTTGCCTAGCCAATGCTGAATGCTTGAACCCTATTCAACAAATTTGTATACCAAGGTGTTTTCGCCTAGCCAGTGCCTAAACCCTATTCAACAAATTACAATTTGTCAAGGTAGATTCTAGCCAGTGTTGAACGCCTCAACCCTATTCAACAAATTACAAATTGCAAGGTAGATCCTACCTCTGGAAATGCATAGTTATTCTTTCAGATTTAAGGTTAAGTTTTTTATGTCAAATATTTAGGGCTAAAATTTTTCAGAGTATGATTTTATGAACAAATCTCCGTTAGATTCTAGTAAAATCATGGCTACAGAGAAATTTGATCTATAACAACTCAAATTTATCTCATCAAAATTTTAAATGATGCAAATCTAATGTAAACCGTTAATTCATGGGAATGGGATAGATTCAGTGTTTTTACTGTTTTGTTAATTTTTTTGAAATTTTAAGATTTTAAATTGGTATTCTATAATAGAAGCCACTGAACAACAAAATGCATAATGGATTCACCTCTTAGTACTTCATGGGGTGGAAGAAACAAAAGGTTCTTTACAGGTTAGATAGGGTCAGTTGCCTTCTGTTAAAATTTGTTTAAAAATAGCCATAGTGCAGGTTAGCACAATCCCTTAACAAAAATTTACACGCACTCCACAACAATGATCAATGTTGAGTTGTTTTTGTTTAGTAGTGTCCCTTACAAGATCCGCCCATAATTTTCCTACCTCTATTTCTTACCTTATATGGGCGAAGGAATTACTCTCAAACATCATTGAACAACGCATTCTTATGCTAAAAAAAAATTCCAACGGATTATGAATGTTCTATATGTTTCTACCGATCGAATATACTCTGTATTATCATTTCCCAAGCATTAACATTTTTTATTTTTTCCTTTTGATGAAATTGATTTTACATCATATGGGGGTGTTGTCTACTCTATCGCTTGAGAGAGTTAGTCACAAGACTAAGAAAGACGGGTAGATGGACATGATAATAATTCTAATAATTAGAACAAATTCATTATTGTGTATACCTCTTTTGGAACCTGGGTGGTATTGAAGATCACGGCTAAATCCTTCTTTAAATCTCCATACTCTGCATTGCTGCAAATGTGTTTGTGATTTTTCTTTATTGACCTGTGCGTTATTGTATTAACTGCATGTCCATTCGCTTGATAAGTTTGAACATTACCAGTATGGGAGATACATATAAACAATTTCCTTCAATTTTCGAGACAGACACAAACTTACAGCTTTAAATATGAGCAATGTTTACAGGGATTTATTCTTTAAATTGCAGATAGATTTTGGCTGCTTGAATAGAAGGGTAAATTTTTTTACCAAAAGTTATATGCAGGATAGTTTTTGAAAGAAAATTGTCAAAAAAATTTAGGTGATGGATAAGGGTGCCCGTCAAATTTAACCCCTGATAGATTTATTCCTCATTTTTGTCGTCTTCATAATCTTTGAAGCTTAACAAATATGTTTTATATGTTTCGCCTGCTCACTTACTGATATATAATTTAAATTTGTGCAGTTTAATAAACATAAAAATATACTAAGGATTGGTTTCCGATATGGGGTTATGGTAAGTTTTTATAACTTATTCGCTCTGACAGGTATTTTATTCACTTTCTTCATCAAATTCATTTTAAATCTGATTCTCAATAATTGAATTCAATCTTAAGGAAAGAGGCCCTGTAGAACTAGTGTTACACGGTGATGCGTTCTTCTCGCTAAACATTTATTCTCGACACTAATTTGATGAAACTTAAGGAAATGAAAGGGAGTTTGTCCACTTATTTTGAAGCATGCACATAGCATTTAAAGACTAAATAGAGTTCAAAAGAAAAACGACCTAGGAAATAAGTGGGGTGTTTGTTTGTTGGAGGTGTTTGTTTATGTATTTTGATGTTGGTGAGGTTGATAGTTGAACTCCTCTATCATGACCTTAATCAAAACGTACAGTTTAGTCCAACAAAATCACTTATTAAGCATGGGAATTTTTTTCTAATTCTACCTTATTTTAATGTTTGGTTTAGGAAGTTTCATCAAAATTGTACGGTGTTGATTAATACAATTCTAGGATCAACTTGGACATTCAAGGTAGAGGTAAGGGCTAAGAGCCTAGAGGAGGGGGGCACAAGGTGTTATTGTTGAATACAATCCCAATATAGGATTAATAGTTCTCTCTTACATAATTGTATGTTGGACTTGAAAGCTTCAAATAATGTGATGCCCTCTGGAATCATGAAGAAATAGGGTCCTCATGTCACATTTCTCCATTACAACATCTATGCCATGGGTTCACACAATGTTTAAGTGTGTTGAATCATTGAAAAAGTAAACTGTATTTACAAGGAGCAGCTTAAACTATATTTATAGGGGAAGAATTGTTATGGTTTGGATTTATAATTTGATAATTTGTATGACCTCGACGTCCCCTCAAGTTTCCCTAAATTTTGGGGTGGTCTCCACACGTACCAATGTGCATTTCTCCTCTCCCACGTCCTAGAAACTTGGGGGAACATTGTGTAGAACAAAGTAAATTGTTAAAGGACGAGCAGAGCAAGCATGCAAACAAATAAGTAAAATAAATCTATAGAAAAAAGTAATTATCAAAGGATGAGCAAAGGAAGCACACAAACAAATAAGTAAAATAAATATAACAAATGGTTAATTTTCAAAACTATAGACATGAAGTATTTTCTTGTAAATAAATTAGGTGTGGCACAGAGGAATGCGGAAAAACCAAAGATTTTAATTAGAACTAGAGTATCTTTGCACACGCAAATTAACAACCACCATGAAACAATTTCATAATAGAGGTGGATGCGATTCAATTTGATTTTCTTTCAACATACATGAATATCTTCCATAAGTAACTAAGAAAGGTTCATAATTAATTTACTTTAGTGTTATTATTACGTCGATAGGTATTAGAATAACATCTACCAATGTAATCATCTCCTCTTTCGATCTCGTATGGAGGTTGATGTCCACGGATACTAGGTTGCACGAGGATTAGACAAGTGTACGGTCTAGATCGATGCATGGATAACGAGAAGTTTATGTCAGACAAACCGTTTAACTAGAAGAAGGTGGGTGATAATAACTAGCCGAGACATATGCAACAGGGGGATTACAACTACACATAGAGAACAAGTAACATAAGTAATTTGCTCGTGGCACTTATTAGTGGCCTATCGATGTTCACTAACCACAAATTAAATAGTTGTGTTAGTTTTAATTTAATTCGTAAAATAAGCCTACACACGTGTAATTAGCCTCAAATCTAGAGGAGCTTTGCGGAGCAATTTTAAAGATGATATTTAAATTATGACTTTTTCTAACTCTATTTTGAATCATATATGCACTATAATGTAGAGTCATTTTCTTCCAAGTTTATAGGTCAAGAAGATGAATTTCCGGTCATTCAATTTTACTTTCAAAATTTTTTGGATAAAAATTGAGTTTTTATTATTATTTTAGTGTGGTAATTTATGGTTAACTATGATATAACTTGATGTAAACTTGTATGGTTTAGTGGTAAAGTTAAATTTTATAAATAAAATCAAAATTTATTTAAAATTTAAAAAAAAATGTTTAAAATTAAATATTAAATTAAATTAAATTTTACAAATAAAATAAAAATTTATAAAATAATTGAAAAATACAAGCTCACACACAAAATTGCTTTCTAATTTAAACATTTTTATATAATTTATTTAAATTATGTAACAATATTTCACAATTATTTAAACTTCGATCTACCATAATCACTTTGGAAGGAAGTAAATTAATCTACACGTTTCAAAGTGAACTAAATCAATTAGACTTCAAACTGCCATAAGCAAAGGAAGTAAATCCATGTACCTTTTCAAAGTGAACTTAATCTATTTACTAATTTGAGTTTTATTTGTTTTTAAATATATTAATGTTTAATATTATCATAGTTATTTAGAAGGAATGTTGAGTAGGTTTAGTTTAAATAATTGTAAAATAGAGTGTTATTGTCACGAAATCAATCGATGTCCAAACTTTTTACTATCTCGAATGCATGTGTGGCCTTGCTCGGCACCTAACTGAGGGCGAGGTCAGCTCTACTAGCTATCGATAGACTACGCCTTAACTCTTACATAGCTTTTCTTAACGCTTATACTTGGTTACACTTGTGTTCTTATATTACTTATCCAATCTATTATGTTTGCATATCCAACAGTTCAACAAAAAACCACTTAGCCAAATAACCAAAACACCATGCAAAAGAACATTAGATCAAGTATGTAAGGTGGGTGCCCCAAACCGGGCACGCCCTAAGTTCTTATATAACAGCAATAATACAACAGTTACAATATCACAATTGTGCGAAGGACGCCCATAAGCTAACCCAGCTGTAAGAGCACCCTTCTCAACATACTCTCGAGAAACCCCACAACTTTTGCCTATTTTGTCTTCCCCAAATCTAATATCACCACAGACCTACTTGTCCCAGCCTTCTCCCTCTTGCACGAACTCTACCCAAGGTGTGATCCCAACCCAGGAAAGGCTCACCCCTGTATCCTGCCCTCTGCCTCTACGCACTGTGGCTGGTCACAGTCTCTTTGGTTGCTTAACTCCTTGTCGAGACTTCTTCAATCCCTCTTAGATGCCTTAGACTTGCGAACCTCTGGTTACTTATAGTCATGCCTTTCTGTGAGGGTGTGCCCAAGCTCCACCTTGTGACACATCTCCCTTGCACGTTAAGTATGTTGTGGGCCTTGCTTGCACTTCAAGCTTCTTATGGGTGTGGCCCCTTCCTCGACACGCTCAAACCCACCTTTTTGTCATCGAGTGAATCCGTTTGTACATTTCCCATCCACCAGCCTTGCCACGCATGTCACTAACTGTCTTCAAGACTTGTTCCTTTGCACACTCATCCACTTTCCTTTCCATCCCACACTAGTGCATCCATGTTGAGCATCCACGAGGCTTTTAACCCCATGTTGCCAAGTTTTGGAATCCATTAGTGTGGGAGGGCACCCAACCCATGCTAACTGGTCTACGACGCTTTGTCAAACCTCTTACTTGCCCACTTAGGTTCCCCCACCTCAGTCATCTCGTTGAGCCCATGTCGTTTCCTTCATGCTCGGGTGTGGTGTCGCTTAGTGTGTGCTTCCAACCCCTTTGCATGCCAACATGTCCAACTCAACCATCTCTACGCCTAGCTTGCCATGCCTTGGGCATCTTGGCTAATCTCCCAGCTAAAGCTCGTCCATGTGAGTGAGTTCGCCAAAGTGTCTCTACGCCAAGGAAATTACATCCTCCCCCACCTCAAGAAGTTGGTGTTATCAACTATGTCTCTAAGACACTTAACTACCTCTGGAAACACCTATGGCAACTGTCGTTGCCATAGTTGAACCTCTTAAAAAATATCCTCCAAGATATGCTTATGCCCCACCTAATTCTGTTGTTGGTGGTTCGCAAGTTCTGATCACTTCCATTTGTTGTGCATTATTGATTATTGTTACGTCGGGAGGTCTCCATGAGAAAGTCAGATCGAAAAAAGAACAAATAAATAATTATATTTATGCATAAAGACAAGTCAACCCCCAACAAATGTGCATGTTGGCCCCAACAAGTAAAAAGGAAAGCTCAAGCTAGTATAAATAAAGAGGAAGCATCACTCATTTTAAACCAAGCAAGTTCACTCCACAAGACAAGTGTGCAATATAAAGGAAAGACAACGCAATAAGAAGAAGAATACTATAATTCTTGGGCTCGCTATTTTTGGGAGAAGTTTGTCTTTATCTCTAGGTTTTATCCTAGAATTTGTTTACGTATCTGGGCTCCATATCATGATGTACTTTGTATCTTGAATTGAATCTCAACATAAGAAAGGCTGTTGGATTTTCTTCCCTTGTGTAGAAGGGTTTCCCATGATAAAATGTATGTGTTTCTGTGTATGGCTATCTTCTTGTGATCATGTTTATTTATTGTTGCACATATATGTATGTGGTTTATGGTTCAGTTGTGATTCAGTTACGATCCAATTATGTTTATGCTAATGATGAAATGTTAAAAGTACTGTACAATCACATAATATATAACATGGTATCAAAGCAGTTCTTGAAGAGCCATGGTCACAACTTGATAGAAACCCTTCTTATACAATAAGGTATTCCCATGGTATGAGAGCAGTGCTTAAAGAGCCATGGTCACAGCTTGATAGTAACCCTTATTATGTAGTAAGGTCTACCCTATCCTACCCTAGATTATCTCACCATATAAAAAGAGACCTCATCTATTACAGTTCATGAAGGATATCCACTGCCTAGATCGCATGAAAGAGAAGGGTAAAAAATATTGTTAGTCGAAGGTTTCCAACCGCTAGCACGATCACCATCATTATGAAGCCACCGGTCTCAAAATACATGCATGGTTTTGATAGGCGGATGTGGTCATAGACTAGGGTCGTCATATATGTGGTTGAACCTTGAAAGGAGGGACAAATTGTCGGTTGATTCCGGAACTACGGCTTATTGCATAAGCCGTGAGTATAAGTATATATCGAGTCATTATTGGACTCAACTGTAGTCATCCATCCACTAGTGAGAAATCAAGATAAATCCCATATGGTATGGAATCATGAGATCAACAAATGAAGATGTATATGGATATTGGGTTGGGTTATCATCAACTCATGGTTAGTAGAAATCCGTGTATGTTTTTGTGTGCTAGCTACTGATTTAAGCCATGATTTTTAGATTATGTTCACGGATGCATGGAATCTTCCCAAGTCATTGGGTTTTGTATCATGCTTCCTCCTTTAAACTCTTCTCTGGTCGTTGATTATTATGTCGTTACTATTCATGACCAGATTCGATGCTAATATCTCAGAGAGACACGAGGTCTATCCTTGCTATCTATAATTTCTCATCCACGAGTTTAAGCCACCACTCTCTAACAAACCCGCCCTCTGTCAAGTCTTTGAAGAAGTTGTCAAACCGGATCTACATCATGGTCTATCTTGTATCCATCGTGGAGCTCGAATCAAAGTTTAATATTTCATTTGCAAATTACTCATGGAGCCTCGAGCCACTCATATCAATTGATTGATATGTGGTTAAACCCGTGGGTTTCTTTGAGCGTGTATTTGTGATGAAAAATGGAGTTGTGTCTTCTTTCGCTAGTTGAAATTCGAAGGGTGTTGTCTCATATATATGATGCAAGTTTGCATTACATGGAGCTAGCCTTTTAAGGAGTTTCGAGTTAATGTTTGTTGTATCGAAAGAAGTGATGTGTTCTTCAACTTAGTATGGGGGAGATCCTGTCAAGTTAGTCACGTTATGTTCGACGACATAAATAAAAATATTAAAAACAATAAATTACATGGTCTCTGGAAGAGTTATTTATGCTAGAGTTTGTAGAAGAGTCTTCTATCATTGAGGTTTCTAGTCTACTAGTTGGATGGGGCACCCATAAGTGAAGTTTCATTTTTGGTTTGAGACAGAACAGGCCCTAGAGGTGGTTGTATTGTCACGTGTGCTAGACATTATGACCATGTTAGAAAATATAATCACATAGCAATAACAATAAACAATAAACAAGATGCAAATATTAAAACACATTACAAGAGAGACACCAATATAACGTGGTTCACCCAAGATGGGATACGTCCACGCGAAAATTTTCAGTCCTTTATAATTATACCATCCAGCAAAATGAAAGGATACAACCTGCAACAACCTCCCTGCACTTACTCTTCTCTCTCTCATAGTTTCTCTCACACAATCACATAGATCGTTTTACAATTCTACAATACAATACAACACAATACACATTTGTATTACAATGATTTCCTTTTATAGTGGAATTACCATGGAAAAATATGACGAGTCACCCAATCCCATGGGCCTATTAACTGTTAGAAAACAAACATCCCCAAAATTTCTTTCGAGTTCGCTGCCCAAGAACCCTCGTTGGGGGCCCAGTGACCCCCGGACCCCCATGGTGGGTGATGTCCCCCTCCATTCCTCTGCTAGGATGAGTATACAGTAACACTGGGGTACAAACACGACTAAACAATAACATCTCTGAATCAAGAAGATCATGCTCCACAACCAACAATCTCCCACTTAGAGACTGATCACAATAACTCCATCGTTGTTGCACTTGCTGGACTATGCTATGAACCTTGGACCTAGAAAATTTCTCATCTTCACCTTCATGCTTGAAGGCTAACAAAAACCGAGTAGGAACTCAGTTTCTCTCTAGTTACAACCTTTGTCAACATGTCTGCAAGATTCTAGCTAGTATGTATCTTTTCCAACTTTAACAGTTCATCTTCCAGAAACAGATCTTATGAAATGGTATTTGAGATGTATATGTTTAGTCTTAGAATGGAAGGTTGATTTCTTTGCAAGATGAATGGCACTCTGGATATCACTATACAACCTTATATTATCCTGCTTCTTACCCAGTTCCTCCATGAACCGCTGCAACCAAATCATATCTTTACTAGCCTCTGTAGCAGCAACATACTCTACTTTCGTTGTGGAAAGTGCAACAACCTTTTGCAATTTCGAAATCCAACTTATTGTTGTTCCTCCTATACAAAAAAGCATACCCTATGGTGCTCCTCTTGTTGTCTTTATCACATGCCAAATCTGCATCAAGATATCCCTATAGAACAGTGTCTAAACCTCCAAAACATAATGCATGAGAAATGGTACCTCTCAAATACTTGAGAATCCACTGTATTGCCCTCCAATATTCTTTATCTGGATTGTTCATATACCTGCTCACAACTCCCACTGCATGTGCAATATCTTGTCTTGTGAACATCATGGCATACATCAAGCTATCAACTGTTGATGAATAGGTAACCTTGGACATGTAATCTATCATCTCTTGCGTCTTGGGACACATCTCTTTAGTTAGTGTGAAATAACTGGCCAAAGGTGTACTCGATGGGTTTTGCATTCTAAATTCTAAACCTCTCCAATATCTTTTCTATGTACTCACCTTGAGACAATGTCAATTTAAATTTTTCTTGTTTCTTGTTATTCTCATACAAACGGTTTGCTTTGCAGCACCGAAGTCCTTCAACGCAAATGATTTAACTAGTTTCCTTTTGAGCACATTTATATCTTGCATGTTAGACCCTGCAACAAGCATGTCATCCACATACAATAACAAGATAATATATCTTCCATTTTAGTCCATACAAGCTCTTCTTAAACCTGCAAACCAAATTATCTTTCCCTTTGACCTCGTACCCTTATGGTTGTTGCATATAAATCTCTTTCTCCAAATCCCCATGGAGAAATGTTGTTTTTACATAGAATTATTCAAGATACAAATCTTATACCACCACTAGAATTAAAATAGTCATAATGTAAGTCATTTTAACAAAGGGAGAAAATATTTCATCAAAATCTATACATTTCTTTTGTGCAAACCCCTATACAACAAGTCTAATCTTGAACTGCTTCTTTCATCCTTCTTCTTTCAACCTGTAAACCCATTTATTCTGCAATGCTCTTTTACCTGAAGGCAACTCAACCAAATCCCAAGTCTGGTTTGTAATACCCCGATTTTGACCCCGTTTGCATTAAAAGGGTACATGATGTATATTTTGTAATTAATCATGGTGAGGAGCAAAAGGAAAAAGCCCCACCATCGATTTAGTTGTGTATGTTTCGGCAATAGAGATCGTTGTCGATGGTATATCGTGCTATCCGACACATTATAGTTTTGGCATCATGTAAGTATGCACATCAATTTAAAATAAACCTACAGCCAGCAACGACGGTGCAACGTTAAATGAAAAGGGCATGATTCCTAAGGTTAAGGGGGGGTTGTCTAACCCATGGGGGGGCCACTAGGAGTTTGCCATGTGTCGACCACCCTGTTGTTCTGTTGTTTTGTTGTTAGTTGGGGGCATCTATTTGCTGGCGGAGAAAACCACCGCCACGCTCGTGCCTGCACTCTCTCCATGACATGCCTCTTGATGGCCTGCCCACTAACCGGATCGGGAGTCTGTTCATTTCCCTCACGCTGAGCGAAGCTAAAAGGGGGCCGCAATTCATCGGCAGAGAATAAAGCACGGTTGAGCCGATGAAGTTCAAAAAGGAAGAGAGAGAAAAATTCAAAAAAAATTCTAAGTCTTAGAATCATCGACCATCGGCGATGGTTAGCTGATCACATCGCCGATGCTCAGATGATTCGTTCGCCAATGAGCTACGTTGGGTAAAGTTATTGGTCGAACGTCTGCCGCTGCGGAGATCGAGAGGACTAACCACCCGACGAGGAATGCGTCCGAGCGTCGATGTCGCAACTTCTAGGGGTTCTGATCGTCAATAGACTTGTGGCTGCGAAAGACTTGGGGAGATTGTGGGCCGTCGTTGCGGAAAGCTTGATGACTAACCGTCCGATGCGTAGGGCACCCGACCGCCGACGCAACAAGTTAGTCTATGCTATCGCCGATAAGACTCAGAACAGTAGACCACAACAGGGATAATACGACGGAAGAAAATAGATGAGTAACTCGCCGATACAGCGGAAGAATTTAGAAGTTTCAGCCGCTGAAACACCGGGGAGTTAGCAGGGAAGAGACCCGATTAGAAGAAAACTTTGAGGAGTATAAAAGCATCAGAAATTTGTTAATGATCGGATCGCCAATCGGAAGCACAGTCGGTTCGTCACGGAAACTGTAGAAAGATCTTTTTCCGCCGTTGCGGCTGCTCAAATGACTGTGCACCTGATCAATAGTTGGTTTCCTTGCCGATGCAAATTGGAAGTCTAGTCATTTTGCCCGCTGAAACGCCGGAAAGGAGTAAGCAAACAGACCGCCGATGAAGAGTTAATTTGCTCGCCGATGCAGATCGGAAGTGTAGTTGGTTTGACCACCGAAATATCAAAAAAATAGTTGGAAGAAGGTTCGATTGGGCCTAAGGAATTTGGATTTTTCAAAGGAATTTCTCAGTAGTTTTTCCTGCATCTTTCGACTGTCTTCCAGCGAGTTTTCAAAAGATTATCAGTGGATTACAGAGTTGAACAAGAGATAGAGAAAATTCTATGGTTTAGCATAATTGTTGTTTTATAAATTTCCAAAGGAGATTTGGGTTTTTCAAAGGAACTTCTCAGTAATTTTTCAAGCAATTTTCAACTGTCTTTCAGTAGGTTTTCAGCAGATTCAGCAGACTGTCAGTGGTCACAGGGCTGAAAAGGGAGAAAACCTTAGGTGACTGAAGTTAACATTCCTGACCAAAATACAGTTGTATGTTTGCCATCATTCTAGAAGTAGTGTGGTTTTCACACCCGAGGTCAGAATGAAGCATGTGGGTAGGCGTTGGAAAGATTATCTATCCAGGAACAAGGGAAAGTCACCAGAATCTGAGTATGGAGCAGCAAAGTGCTAGTGATTTCTTGAAAGAGAAATGTGTTGCTATCAATATAGACAACTCTGGGAAATTGCACGCCTAGAGGTAGCAAGACCATGAAGTCAAACCAGCTGTTGTGTGGAAGAGGAGTTCCATGCAAGGATGAGGGACTTAAAAAGGGAAGTTTACCTTAAACCCTATCTTGCTGATTATAACTACCTTTTATAAGTTTTATACTTGAAATGTATGAGGATATGCTTTGCATACATAGGATATTGAGGGTTATACATTTATAATAAACCACTAATGATAGTTATTGCATTGGTGTTGGCAATAGTGGAAAAACCAACGACAACATGGACATGGCTAAATATGTTGTTGATACTGACGAAGGTGACTAGCAACCCTCTAGAGAAAGGGATAAGGCAACAAGTCCATAATCAAAAGTTGGTGAGCAAATTCTGCAATCTCCTGGAAATGACCAACCAAACTGGTAATGTCAAGGGTGTAAGTAGGACCCATGAAGGTAAGAGTTTAATTATGACAATTACATGGAGTGGAAAAAGTAAGAGGTCTCATACCATGTGGGTATTTGAATTTTATACTGCACTCATATAGAAATGTGTCATGCCTGTATTATGTTGTTACGTGCTTAGTAGCCCAAGAAAAGTAAGCACCGATGATCTTGATTATAGTCATGCATCCTATATGAAGTAGTCATGGTTAGGCCATGCATGGTATGTTTGAATGCATAGTATTCCTGAATCAATGCAAGGTAGCATTGAGTGGATATGCATTAAAATATTTTATAAATCTTGTGGTTATGCATTGAATGGATGCATATGAAGGGTGTGAGTAACTTATTACATAAGTATGGGTGCAATTGTTGTGATGCATTGCATGAATGCATTGATATAGTGCATGTGATATTATATTACTAATGGCTGAAATGACGAATTGATGACAATTCTAGAACCATTCTAAATGCTGTTATGAATGCAGGATAGTCATGATCGATTGGCTGCCGGAATGCTCTATGGAAGGGCAAGGTGGTACAAATGATACACTTGTGAAGTAAGGAGTATCTAAACATTTCATTTAAATAGCATGAATGATGTTACTGTACCTTGTAATTTAAAGTATGATAATGATTGCACGAAGTAAATGAGTTCAGTAATATTGATGTGATTAACAGTTGGAAGTATATGAATTTTGAAAATGCTTCAGTGATTGTTACAGCAATGAAAAGGGTATATGCATCAAGACTTACCAAGTGTTTGGCTGATCGAAGTTCAGGTTTTAGGTAGAATGTTTGGAGCATGGCAATGAGAGTAAGACTATGACAAAGGCCAGAATCTACCATGTGAAAGAACCAAACCTCATGAGAAGAGTCTCATGGTTGTGATAATAGTTTGTATGCATAATGAGTTGTAAATTTGAATTTGTGAATTTTGGATTTAAGAAATCGTTGACAACTACTAATCACTATTAGCTTGCATAAGATTGTGTTAGGAGGACGCATTGTAAGCGGGTATTCATGTTATGCTAGTAAGCTTAAAATTATAATGGGCATAGTGGTGCTGCTTACAAGAGACCGACAAATGAGGATCACCTCATTGCCAAGCAAATCAATTTCTGTAATAAACAGAGTTGCAAATTCTCATTGAATTTAATTAATAATGTTATTGCCTGGTTATGGAACAATCAAATTTAGATTGTATTATCAGACAATGATGCACTGTGTTATCACTCGCCTTGTAGTTACCTGCTTAAGGTGGATCCAAAATGGATGGTAGAGGGGCAAACAACTAAGGGGTGGAACCATGACTGCCTAGACTCCCAAATGGATGGTTGTCACGCCAATCAAGGTATCCTTCACTTTAGGTTATCCTGGTCCAGGACAAGAATGGGGGAGATCCGGATCTGCTCCCGACAGGAGAGATCGAACCTAGACACTAGAAGAAGATCAGATGGGGCTTCAGGGCACTTAAGGTGCAAGGTGAATGGGAACCCTAGCTCTAGGGTCTAGGTATTAGCAACTGTCTTTGGAAACGTAACTATGACAGGGCAAACACGAATAGAGTTGGGACTATCCAGTACCTAGAAATCAAACTCAATAAAAGGTGTTTGAGCTATCAGTGAATGTTGGTAGATGGCAAAGGCTAAGAGCCTAAGGGCAGCGCTAGCTTGGAGATCAGTGCTTTGTATGCATTGGGCAATGGAGTCAGCAGTAAGACAATGTTTCAGGAAACCCACTTGGGAAACACCTTGATCTACGAAACCAGAAAGCAATTGGTCCAGAAAAGCCCAGGTACAGGAAACCCAACTCAGTAGATAGCTAGCGCTAGGGCCTAGGAAGACAAATCTGAAGCTTTAGGGGGTACCAGAAGGCTGATGGCTCAGCGTTGAGGATGAGGAGAGATCAGGGAGACCTGATCTATAAGCCCAAATAAAATAAAAAACAGGAAAATCAGATCTAGAAAAGTCAAAATCTGATGATGGGGCTAGGAGGCTGAAAACTGATTTTTTTTTAGATCTAGGGCAAACCAGGATGAATTAGCATAGCTTTGAGGGTGTTCTGGGATCCTTGGGACTTGATCTATCAGCCTATCATGTCAGATTTCAGAAAAACCTACTTCTGAAAAAAGGCCAATTTTCAGTGAGGGCGCTAGGGAAGTTTCAGTCTATTTTTCAGATCCTGGTCAAACTGTTGAGGTTCTTGACAGTGTTGGGATTGATTTGTGTCAAGCACCCGATATGCAAGTAGATTACTACCAAGATACAGAGTGTACAATATTTATTGTCAACCCGAGAAAGTCTGGTATTTCAAAGGATAAAATGCACTATATATGCTTAAACACAAAGTCACTGCAATTGAACACTACTACCCTCCATCAACTATGCTCATCCCAAGAATCTGTGTAATCCCATTTATCTTCTAAGTACTATAATCTCAATTACTTTTTGCTATGCATTAAGGAAAGATAACAAAGATTCAAATTACAATTGCAGATGAAAGGAAATCCTATTCACATCCCTGAATGATTGATTCACCTATTCAATCTAATTACTCTAGAAAGCCACAAACATAAATTGAATATTGATCTAGGAATTCAATTGCAAAAGATTGAGTTCAACTACTTTAAGAATTTGAAATGCAGTAACGAAATTCAACAATCATAACAGTAAAGACAAGTTGCAAGGATTCATGGGACAACGACTAAAACCTCAGGATGAACAGAGTTGTTTACAACTATCATACAAAGTGCATAAAAGATAGTTACCTACTCAGTCGACTGTCACTCTGTACCACTTACAGATCTCAAGAAATTGCAATCAAAATTAAACTGTAAATCCACACTTACAACAGCTGCGTACAAAAGGAATAGAATTAACAAGACATCACACAACGAAAGAATTAAAAAGTCCTAATTTAACTCAGCAATCTCTGTAGAAGGCGGGCCCAGCCTTCACACAGAGATGCTGGCTGAACAAGCATGAAACTCTTAAATCAGAAGTAACTCCTTGTATTAAAAGATAGAATGGTTACACAGTCCTCCTCACAGCTAATACAATAAATGAATTATATGTTCAACAACCCCCTGGGTCGAGACAACTTTCCATATTTATATCAAGTGGTACGTAACATCTGATCCTATTCTGGGGCAGCCATGAAGATCTCTGATCTTCAGGCTCCCTAAATAACACTATCTGTTACAAACGTGGCATGGTAAAGACATAGAAAGCACAAAAAAGCTGTTAATTGGCCCAGGAGTAGCGATATTTTCTGATCACAACTATACCCAAGCAGCAATGTACTAGGGATCTCCAATTACGGCGCATTCTGTTACAGCTGCCTTGTCACAGCTCCATCTAGGATGTCGCATTAGAACCACGTGCCTTGGGTGATGATAGGAGGGTTGAGGATCAACTTGAGCAGCGAATATCCCTCCTTTTGAGACTTGTTCAGCCCATTCTTCCTGCAGTCCACTTATCTCAAACTACCTTTATAAACCATAACATATTAGCACATTTGAGAGATACACAGCTTTAATTATCACAATCATAAGTATTAATAAAATAAAGCAATGACCAGTCATACCTTGGTAGTTTGAAGAATAAAGTGGAGATAACATGTCTGATTGGTGTGCTGAATGTGGTAGGATAGGGAAAGAAGAGGTGATTAAGGGTGGTTAAAAGAGGCCATTTCTGGGCTCAACATCTCCCCCAAACTATTATGTTGCATGTCCTCATGCAACAACCTGCATCATTCAGAATCTGAATCCTGTACTGAGCTCTGCTCGTGCAGAGAGGAAAAATTGTAAGGAAACTCAGGCACCTCATCTTTTTCTAAGAATCCTTTGTGAGCAATCCAATACCTCCAGCATCGCTGCTCCTCCGCCCTAGTTAAGGAGAAGTCCACGTCATATGGTTTTGCTGGCCACCAGATGAGGGGGAATTTGAACTTCAAACCCAACCAATTAACCCCACATTCCCTGATGCATCCCACATAGCCCTTGACCCTGGAAAGTGCCTGTTTGAAATTCCTGAAACAATAGGGGTCTCGACTTCTGAGTATAGGGGAGGCAGCCTTCCATCTGAGCTTACTCCCTTCCAATGCTGCTTGCTGGTGTATGGAAATGTATTTAGTGCAAGTAGAGATCACTTCTTCCTGAAGTCTCATTATATGCTGAGCCTGGGTAGGACTTGAAAGCATACTCTTGTACCGAGCAAAAAGAATACCAGGATTTTGAGGTTCACTTCGAATTCACAAGTTAGTGTGAGATTCATTGTGAGAAAAGGTTTGAAAAGGCCTTTCCCATTGAGCATGATTGCTCATAAAAGAAGCAAAAGCTCTCAACTGAACATCTCCTGCAAATGGAATAGGATTTGAATGGCGGTCCAGAGGGCAAGCCATCTCATGCAAGTATAGTTCACACAGCAAATTTTGATCCTCAAAATTACTACCAAAGAATGTTTCCAAAAACTTTGCTGAGGTCGTTATTTCAAATGACCTCCCTTCCTTCACAGCCTTCAATTTAAACCAAACAAACTGTTCAAATATGAATACGAGGTAAGAGGAAGAAGGCATCCTGATGCCCAGGAGTTCTTGAGAGAGAGCATACATCTGCTCTTTTTCCTTCTACATGGATTGGAACTTTTTCAACTCTCTCAAATTGCTCTGTAGCTCTTCTTCCCGAATTTTGTGGGCCATACGTTCTTCTGCCCAATTCTCTTCCAATCCCCTGATAATTTTTCTATGCTCACTAAGATAAATCATTCCTCTCTGGTATTCCTCCACCTGGCTCTTCCATTTGATCACCTCCATTCTCAGAGTTGAGACTTCTGCTGTGAGGTTCAAGATTTCCTTTTTATGATGTTCCTCTTGATCCGAGTCCAAATCAATGAAATTTCTAAGGGGTAGAGGCACTGGTTCTTGTGGGATAGTGTCTTCCTTTTGGGCATCCTGCACATCTGAGTTTACTATGAGAGTTGCTGGTTCTTGTGTGACAGCAACCTCCTTTGGACTCTCTTCAACAGCTACATCCATTGCTTCTAGAGACACTGGTTCTTGTGTAGCAGTGTCTTCTTCTTGGGTACCCTGCACTTCTGAAATTGTTTCAAGAGTTGTTGGTTCTTGTGTGACAGCGACTTCCTCTGGACTCTCTTCAACAGCTACATCCATTGCTTCTAGAGACACTGGTTCTTGTGTGGCAGTGTCTTCCTTTTTGGCACCCTGCACTTCTGAAGTTGTTTCAAGAGTTGTTGGTTCTTGTGTGACAGCAACTTCCTCTAGGTTTTCTTCAACAGCCACATCTATCACTCCTAGAGACACTGGTTCTTGTGTAACAGCGTCTTCTTTTTGGGCACCCTGCACACCTGAAGCTAAATTGAGAGTTGCTGGTTCTTGTGTGACAGCAACTCCTCCTGGACTTTCTTCAACATCCACGTCCATCATTCCAAGAGACACTGGTTCTTGTGTAACAGTGCCTTCCTTGTCCTTCTGCTGCTGAGATTGGATGTCTTCCTCAGTGTGTAGCTGCTCGTCAAGGATTTTAGTATCACCTGAGGTTTGTGTCTGGACCTGTTCATTTTCACTCCAATGTATATTGGGGATGATATCCACTTCAGGGTTATCTTCTAGTTGCATTTCAGGAGTCCTTGCTGCAACCTCCAAGGATGTTGGTTCTTGTGTGACAACATCCTGGCTCATTTCTTCATCCCCTTGTGTTGCAATTCTTCTCCTATAATTTATGTATCATGGGAACATTCTGGGGTTATAGTGCAAAGTTCTTTATTAATCTCTAGAGTGTCCTCCATCCCAGGTTCTTCTCCCATTTGCTCAGCCATTTGGACAAGTACACTCAGGGATGCTGGTTCTTTTGTTACAGCACCATGTTCAAGTTCCTCAATGTCTTGCCTTTGTGGCTCTGCTTCTATAATCTCTGCATCATGGGAGCATTCCGGATTCAAAGTGTAATCTTCGTCCCCATCGTCAGGCATGATTTCATCCCTTG
Organism: Pseudotsuga menziesii; assembly: GCA_001517045.1. Taxonomy (NCBI): domain Eukaryota; kingdom Viridiplantae; phylum Streptophyta; class Pinopsida; order Pinales; family Pinaceae; genus Pseudotsuga; species Pseudotsuga menziesii. Next base: position 369,557 of record LPNX010352753.1, on the reverse strand, counting down.
GCTCCTCTGTCCCAGAGTTGCTGGCAAATTCAACAAGAATGTTTAAAGATGTTGGTTCTTGTGTGAAATCATCATCTTTTTCTGCAGCTTCCTCTATTGTAGGTGCAGACTGTTGTGTTGTATAGGCACGAATTACAATCTTGTGGCCTGCTTCCTTAAAGATTTCCCCACAGGTGGGATAGACCACTCACTCTTCTTCCTTGCCATGCTCGGTAGAATTTGATCCCTCCAGTTGGTCCACAACCTCCACCAATGCGTGCATTTTCCTTTCACCCTATTTCCTGCAGGTTTCTTTCCAAGTTTCCAATTCCCTTCTAAGTGTTTGGACTTCCTCTTTTAATAGTGTATTCTCAACCAGAAGTCCTTCAATTTTGGGTTCTTCCTTGACTGGCCCTCGTGTGGCATCCATTGGCCTAGGTTCCATTACAATGGCTCTATCACCTTCAGGTTCAATTGTCACAGCATTTAGTGCTGCTCCAATTTCACCTTCTGCTGTTAGAGTTGCCCTGTTATTTGGGTCTTCCACAAGATTTGTATCTACATCCTCCCTCAATTGCTCTGTTTGTGCCCCTGGTTGCTCTTCTTTTGATCCAGTTTCATCCCCCCCAACTACATTGGAGGGACTCCAGTCCTCCTGCTGTGGTTCATGTCCCCCCTGCTGTGGATGAGCATGTTCCTGTTCTATTGGGACACCAGGCAAGGGAGCGGGTTCCTGAGCCTGAGCTGTGAATTGCTCCCAGGTTATATTATACTGAGAGAGGGTTCTCAAAATTATTAATTTGATAAGACCATGGTGGGTCAGTGAGGTGAGTGGGTGCTTAGCAGCTTGGACAAAGCCCGCCATATGATGCAAATCATGAAGCAGATAATATGGAATGTTCAACAAAATTCTATGGCAGAGATGAGATAGTAAAGGTAGTTCAAAATTATAAACAGTTTGGTACCTACCTTCACAAGTGATGTATTTCTTAAGGAAGACAGCAACTTGGTCCCATGGCTACGACAATGAGTGCAGTGCTATCCCTCTTCTTAACGTTTGAACCTGCTCCCCCTCTATTAAAAAGGCTTTCAATGTTGTAGTAGTGGGGACTCGACATCCAAACCACGCCCTTCCCACCTGAGGGATGGCGCTAACCTCAGATATAATGGCCTCGGAGACTTCGATGCGCAGCCCCCAAACCTCGGAGTAAGTTTCTGTGAGGTTTAGAGAAAATTGTAAGGCTGCTTCACGATTGAATCCGTCCAGTCGTTCGAAAAATTCTGTCCAACTGGCGGCTTGAAAGATGGCAAAAACTGCAGCATTTTTCCTGAGCTCCTATGTATTTGACGGTTCGTAACGAGCTGGAATCCCCATGGTCCTGGCTTCAGACTAAGGTTGTTGTTCCACAGATTACAGAGTCCGAGAATGGAGGTTACAGCACAGAGGATGCACGAATCGCTGAGAGGAGATGTTAGGGAATGGGTAAATTTGGAAAGTTCAGCACACCAAAACATTCGAAATTCCATTCCGAATTGGGGAAGGTGGCGGTTATTAGTCTTGACGTCGCACAGGGGAAAGAGTTAATTAGGTAATAATGGTGATACAAACAAAGGTACGACTGATATTGTTAAATCATATCAATACTTAATCATGTGATAAATCAAAGCCATACCTTTTGAGACTGCGCGCTGGATATCCTTTGGAAAATGGTGGAATGTGTCGTTGCTGACATTGCGGAAGCCGAACTCGTGCGCAGTCATTAATTTAATCATTATAACTGGGATACTGCAATAATTCTATCCACCGGTGAAGCACAAACCATCGCGTCCACATGGTCGGAATTATGAAAAAGGCTGTCACCTTATGGACCAGTTCGCCGGCACGAGGAGGAGGAATCGGAGCCATATCTAGCAGGTTTAATAGCGTAGAAAGCAATTTTCCAATAACACAGGAGTTACCATTGCATGTTTTGAAACAGAAAGGCGGCCCTTAATGCTGGAGACATCAGCCAAATATAGCGGATTTGCAGCCGCTAGAAAAAAATATCGCGGTCGCCAGAAAGGATGTCGCGACCGTCGGAGAAAGGTTCACGGCTCCCAGAAAAGATGTTGCAACCGTCGGAAAAGATGTCGTAGCCATCGAAAAAGAGTTCATGGCTGCCGGAAAAGATGTCGCAGCCGTCGGAAAAAGGATTACGGCTGGCGGAAAGGATTCACGGCCGGTGGGAAGGATTTACGGTCGCCGGAAAAGATGTTGCTACCGCTGGAAAAGACGTTGCAGCCGTCGGAAAAGGGTTCACGGCTGCCGGGAAAAAGGGTTACGGCTGCCGAAAAAAAAAAAAATCACGGCTTCCAGGGAAAAAGATTTACGGCCACCGGGAAAAAGATGTTGCAGCCGTCGAAAAAAGATGTTGTAGCCGTCGAAGAAAGGTTCACGGCTGCCGGAAAAGATGTCGCAGCCGTCGGAAAAGGGTTCACGGCTGCCGGGAAAAAGGGTCACGGCCGCTGAAAAAAAAATTCACAGCTGCCAAGGAAAGAGATTTACGGCCACCAGGAAAAGATGTTGCAGCCGCCGGAAAATTTATTTAAGGAAAAGGAAATATGGCACGGGAAGGCATAGGAAAACGAATCCCGTTCGACAAGCCCAATCTGGTCATCCCCCTGGCGCTTCCCTACAATTTTTGGAAAAACAAAAGCAAACGAGAAGATCAAAGGCACAAGGGAAAAAATAATAATATAATTGAATAGGAAAAAAAAACGATTATTTATGTACAGTAATTCAAGCGCGATTTACAGTTTAAGGATTGACAGAGGCAGAGAGAAGTTCCTGCCCTGATGGCAGCTGATAATCTAGGTCGGCGGCAATTTGCGAAACAAATGCATCTTTTGAAATAGGCTTATGGTACAGTCGCAGCCTGTGACCATTAGCGAATAATGGTATGCGGTTTTCATCAATGGTCACTAAGCGGACCGTGTCGTTGTCAAATACCCTATCGACCAAGTATGGGCCTAGCCACCTTGTGCGTAATTTACCTTTAAAATATCTTTTGAATCTGGAATCATATAGTAATTCCTAGTCTCCCTCATAGAAGACCTTCTTTTTAATGAATTGGTCATGCCAGTTGGATCTCTGTTGTTGAATTAACAGTCTGGTCTACTGCAGCTAACTGATTCTCGTCTAGTTCATTCAGTTGATTTAATCTTCTTTTCTGAGCTTCAATTACATCCAGATTCATTTCGGTGGACATCTTCAGGGTCTTGATCTCAAATTCAATTGGAAAGATGGCACTTTTTCCATACACTAAATCATAAGGAGAGAAACCTGTGGTGTTACGCTAAGTCATGCGATATGCCCACAATGCTTCTGGAAGCCTGTCAGCCCAATCTTTTTGATGGCTCTTAACTGTCTTGGTAAGGATGGCTTCAATAACTTTATTAGTGCTTTCCACCTGGCCATTAGCTTGGGGGTGGTAAGGTGAAGCCACTCTATGCTGAACATGATACTTCCGGAGCAGGGATTCAAATTGATGCGACATAAATTGCGGTCCCCCATCGGTAACTACTTCCTTAGGTACCCCAAAACGGGTAAAGATTTCACTGTATAGAAAATCAATCACAACCTGATCGTTAGCCTTAGCCAAGGCTACAGCTTCTACCCACTTGGTCATATAATCAGTACAGACCAGAATGTAGTCTTTCTGTTTGGAATGAGGGCGGATAGGGCAGACGAAGTCCAGAGCCCATCTATCAAATGGTTCAACTACTGCTTGAGGTTGTAGAGGCATCTGATCTATTCTGTTGGGCTGGCCCATCCGTTGGCAGCTGTCACAGGACTGAACATACCTTTTAGCATCCCTGAAAAGAGTTGGCCAATAGTAGCCCATCCTCAGCGCTTTGTGCCCTGTTCTTCTGTTTGCAAAGTGTCCCCCACAAGGTTCATCGTGATAGGCCTTCAGTATATGAAAGATTCCATCTTCCCTTACACATCTTCTAATCTAAAGATTAGGTCCTGTGTAGAAGAGATGATCGTTTACCCAACAATACCTGGCACTTTGCTGGATGATTTTCCTCTTTTCTCTTTTATACATATGTGGCGGGATCTTTCCTGCAACCAAATAATTAGCGACGTCTGCATACCATGGGGAATGAGCTAAAAGTGCGAATAGATGTTCATCTAGAAAAAAGTCCTCAACAGGAAAATTATCATCACTGTTAGTGAAACGAGATAAAAAATCAGCGACAACATTTTCTTTCCCAGGTTTATCTATACTGGTAATATCAAATTCCTGTAATAATAAGAGCCACCTGGTCACTCTGGCATTAGTGACAGGTTTGTTCATTAAATATTTAATGGCAGAGTGGTCAGTGTGCACAAACGTAGGATACCCAGTAATGTAATGTCGACGTTTATTAATGGAGTAAACAATAGCTAAGAATTCTTTTTCAGTGACAGTATAATTAAGTTCAGCAGGGGCTAAGTTTTTACTAACATAATAGATTGCATAAGGTACTTGACCATCCTGCTGTCCTAAAACTGCCCCAATGGCAATATCAGAGGCATCTAAAGAAATATGAAAGGGTAGGGTCCAATTAGGTCCTCTTAAGATAGGAGCTGTGGACAACTTCTCCTTAAGCTTATCAAACGCTGTCTGGCATGCTTCACTCCAAACAAACTGTGCATCCTTCATTAACAAAGAAAACAAAGGGGAAGCAAGTTTGGAGAAATTTTCTATAAACCTTCGGTAATATCTAGCATGTCCCAGAAAACTTCGCACCTCTTTTTGAGTTGTAGGGGTAGGTATATTTTTTATTACCTTGATTTTTGAGGGGTCCACCTGAATGCCATTGACAGAGATGAAATGCCCCAATACCACCCCTTCACTCATCATCATATGGCACTTTTCAGTGCTTAAAGAGAGCTGGGTCTGTTCACAGCGGGTTAGAACATTCTTTAAATTTTCCAGTGCTTCCTCAAAATCCTTGCCATAAGGAGTAAATCGTCCATAAATATTTCCATACTATCATTAACTAACTCAGAAAATATGCCAATTACAGCTCTTTGAAATGTTGCTGGTGCATTACATAAGCCGAAGGGAAGAACTCTGTAGGCAAACGTTCCCCAGGGACAAGTGAAGGTGGTTTTATCCTGGTCCTCAGGAGCAATCTGAATCTGATTGTACTCGCTAAACCCATCTAGGAAGGAGAAGAAATTCTTCCCCAAAAGGGTGTCGAGTACCTGGTCAATAAAGGGCAAAGGGAAGTGGTCCTTTTGTGTGGCTTTGTTCAGCTCCCTATAGTCGACACAGAATCTCCATTTACCATTTTTCTTGGGTACAATCACGAGTGGGGAAACCCACTCGCTATCTGAAATAGGATATATAAATCCTGCTTCGAAGAGTTTTTGGATTTCTTCCTTCACTATGTCCCTCAGATTGGGGTTCATTCGTCGTTGAGGCTGGCACACCGACCGAGAGTCACTTTTAATATAAATATGATGGGTGCACATATTAGAGGGAATACCCCTCATGTCTGTATGCTCCCAGGCGAACGCCCCCTTGTGTTCTTTCAAGAGACTGATAAGGCGCTTCTGTTCATCTAAGGAGAGATTAGGATTAATATTCAAAGTTTTTCTAGACTCTACCTCAATAGGAATACTTTTCGAGTTTTTCAATACTGGGATTATGTGTGTGTCACCAACTCGTGTTTCTTCTGTGAGATTTTCTTGTTCTTCCTTGCCCAGGGTAATGTTCAGGATTTGATAAACCTCTTTATCAACTGAAGTGGGTTCACTAATGAAATTATTAATAGCATCGTCTTTCGTTTTATTCTTAAAAGTTAAGGCCTTCCCTATAGTTAATAGTGGTTGAACATCCTCCTCCTCCTCCGGCTCTATCCAAAGAGAAGTTTCAGCCTCTAGACTTGGCCGAGCTGGAGGATCAAGGGTAAGGTTCTTAGTCTCGGTGCCATCAGATATGGTCATAGACCCAGATCGATAGCTGATGCAAGCATCAGCTGTGGTCAACCAAGGCCTTCCCAGGATTAATGGGTGTCCTCCCAGCTGTGACTTTGGTTGTAACACCAAGAAGTCAGCAGGATATTCCCATGAATCAACTGAGATGACAAGATCGTCCTGAATCCCTTCAGGTTTAATGGTAGATCGGTCCGCCAGTTCTAAAACGATGGGGGTTGGCCTAAGATTAGTGAGCCCAAGTTTTCTTACAGTCTCAATCGTTATGACATTAATCGCTGCTACTAAATCTACCAACACGTTGGGTATCTGTGTATGCCCTATCTGCACAGTGACAGTAGGATTTCCAGGGTCGTCATACTTAGTCACTGGGGTTTTTCATGTTATCAATGCAAATAGATTCCCTATGACGTGAACAGTGGGAGGATCTCTGGGCTTCCTTCCTGGTTTCTTGGTGCACAGGTCCCGAACAGTTCTAGCATAAATAGGTACATCTTGAAGAGCTTGAAGAAGGGGGATTTTAACATAAAGATTTCTTAACTCTCCTAGGACGTTAAACTGAGGTTGCCCCCCTGCCCTTGGTAGCATTAGTCTCTCAGGGTACGGTGGTTGCCTTATCAGCTGGGTAGGCTGCGTATTGCCAGATTTATCATTTAGTGTTTCAGCCGTTCCATCTAAGGGATGCTCAACATCTTCAATAATAGGAATTGTATCGGACGGATGCTGTGGACTCACCCCTTCTTTATGCATAGAAGGTGGAGCATCTTTTGTAATTACGGGTTCTATTATTTTCCCTGATCGTAAACGAATATCACTGCAAGGTACGGGGGAAAGAGAGTAGGCCGACATGTTGACAGTCTCCAATTGATGGATTGTTTTATTATTCGGGTTAGGATTAGGTTAGGCAGGCAGCTGAGGTCGTATTGGTACATTAGGGATAAGATTGTTTTGCAGCTGTAGCTACGACTACTGAGGTGGGTATTGAGGGTATTGAGGGTATTGAGGAGAATATGGTGACTGTTGTGGTGGAGGTGGGTGAGGAAACTGGTTCCCAGGATGGAAATTCCTCCATCCAGGAGACCACGAAGTAGGTTGGTGTGGTGGTTGTGTCCAGGGCTTCCGTGAGTTATAATTTTGCATTGCAGGTTGCAAAGGATTCCACTGAGCATAATTTGAAGGGAACTGTGTATTCATATTTTTTTATATTATTCCAGTTGCTCATATTATTCAAAAATGGAAACGAGTCTGGGAGCATACCTTGATTTCGAGGTTGCCAAGGTTTCTTCTATGCAATGAAATAGGACGATTCCACCTCTGGAGTTGATGCCTGCAGGACAGCCTTCACTTAGGGGAGTGAGAGACATTCTTTCATGTCATGGTTCAGCTCGCATAGCTGACATACCTATACTTTATCGAGCGAGCACTCCCTCAGAGGATGGTTCTTTCTACATCGGGGGCAGAACACACCTAGTGTGAGATCCTCCACTGCTTGTTTTTGTTTCGCCTTCAGGACATCGATCTCCGAGGTGATAGAGCTCATCATTTCTGTTTAAAATTTTCAAGGATATTTCCTATCTCTGCACTGGTGGCCTCCTCCATTAGACGACTTCTGAGTTCTGTCGAAGACATCGCGTTCTAGCTTATCCCGTTTGTCCCTCCTGTTGTTCCTGGAAGACCCCCTGGAGTACCTCTTACATAATTCCACAATCTTTCCAAAAGACTCCTTGGAAATATCTCCCTTTCTTAGCAGGTTTAACATATCTAAACAATCATCCCTGATCCCACAAAGCAGGATTATCTTGAGCACATCCAGTCCCATGTTCGTCTGCTCAGCTCGTTGCACGTTGTACAAAAGCATTTTCACAAAATCCTCCAGACTTTCGTCCTCCTTCTGCACCATTTTGAACAATTCCTCTCTTTTGTCCTTGGTGTTGCAATATTCCTGATATTTCTCCAGGAACACCTGTTTCATTTTATCCCAATTAGCAACAGTTCCTCCCCCTAGGCTCATGAACCAGCGTAATGCATTGTCCTTCAAGGTGGCGGGGAAGAGTTTCAGCTTTTGTGCATCGATGACGTAATCATAGCTGCGACAGAGGATATCGAATTCAAAAAGGATTTCGTCTGGATCTTCTGCCGCTCTTCCATGGAAGCGAGGCAACACCGATGGTGAGATATTTTTCATAGGGCCTGTCCCCTCTGGCTGTTGAATCGGGAATTGCAGTGTAGCCACCGTTCCTTCAGGCAGGGAGTTATTTTCATGATGATAGTTTTCCCCCATTTCCTCTTCCTTGTAAGATTCATGTTTGTTACTCATCTCCTCTTCTGTTTTCTCCTCTTCGTTCGTTCCTGCGTTATTTTCCTCATTCTTTTCTTCGTTCTTTTCCTCGTTCTTTTCTTTGTTCCTCCACTTATTAGTAATATTCTGGTGGAACTGCGTCCACTCTTCTTCAGTTACAAATTTCCCATAAATGTGGTAGATCGGGCCTCTACAAGTAGGTCCAGTTATAACAACTGTGTCCTCTTCTGCAGGGATATTCGAGGAAGTCGCGGCTGCTCGTGTATTCTCCACTGTGGACCCTGACGCTGGTGCCCCAAGATCGGTAGGGTTTCTTCTGATAGGAGTTTCTTGATGGCGAGCCTTGGTGGAGGAATCAGTTCTGTCAACAAGATCGTCGATGAATGTCCTTCTGCCCAATGGTGGACCTCGACCGCGACCCAAGCCACGTGCACTGTTAGTATTTTGTGGGGTTTTGGGAGTTGAAAGATGATCATGCTTTACCCTTCTCGTATTCATGCAACCCAAATCATTACAGCAAAGAAAGCAGAAAAGACTGACTAGAATCAATTACCAGTTGCAACTAATGATGGTGTTTAATTTTTATCCTTCCCCGGCAACGGCGCCAAAATGTCTAGCACACGATATGCAAGTAGATTACTACCAACATACAGAGTGTACAATATTTATTGTCAACCCGGGAAAGTCTGGTATTTCAAAGGATAAAATGCACAGTATATGCTTAAACACAAAGTCACTGCAATTGAACACTACTACCCTCCATCAACTATGCTCATCCCAAGAATCTGTGTAATCCCATTTATCTTCTAAGTACTACAATCTCAATTACTTTTTGCTATGCATTAAGGAAAGATAACAAAGATTCAAATTACAATTGCAGATGAAAGGAAATCCTATTCACATCCCTGAATGATTGATTCACCTATTCAATCTGATTACTCTAGAAAGCCACAAACATAAATTGAATATTGATCTAGGAATTCAATTGCAAAAGATTGAGTTCAGCTACTCTAAGAATTTGAAATGCAAAAACGAAATTCAACAATCATAACAGTAAAGACAAGTTGCAAGGATTCATCGTACAATGACTAAAACCTCAGGATGAACAGAGTTGTTTACAACTATCATACAAAGTGCATAAAAGATAGTTACCTACTTAGTCGACTATCACTCTGTACTAGTTACAGATCTCAAGAAATTGCAATCACAATTAAACTGTAAATCCACACTTTCAACAGCTGCGTACAAAAGGAATAGAATTAACAAGACATCACACAACAAATGAATTAAAAAGTCCTAATTTAACTCAGCAATCTTTGTGGAAGGCGGGCCCAACCTTCACACAGAGATGCTAGTTGAACAAGCGTGAAACTCTTAAATCAGAAGTAACTCCTTGTATTAAAAGATAGAATGGTTACACAGTCCTCCTCACAGCTAATACAGTAAATGAGTTATATGTTCAGCAATCCCCTGGGTCGAGACAACTTTCCATATTTATATCATGTGGATCGTAACATCTGATCCTATTATGGGGCAGCCATGAAGATCTCTGATCTTCAGGCGCCCTAAATAAAACTAGCTGTTACAAACGTGGCATGGTAAAGACATAGAAATCACGGGAAAGTTGTTAATCGGCCCAGGAGTAGCGATATTTTTTTATCACAACTATACCCGAGCAGCAATGTACTAGGGATCTCCAATTATGGCGCATTCTGTTATAGCTGCCTTGTCACAGCTCTGTCTAGGATGTCGCATTAGAACCACGTGCCTTGGGTGATGATAGGAGGGCTGAGGATCAACTTGAGCAGTGAATATCCCTCCTTTCGAGACTTGTTCAGCCCATTCTTCCTGCAGTCCACTTATCTCAAACTACCTTTATAAACCATAACATATTAGCACATTTGAGAGATACACAGCTTTAATTATCACAATCATAAGTATTAATAAAATAAAGCAATGACCAGTCATACCTTAGTAGTTTGAAGAATAAAGTGGAGATAACATGTCTGATTGGTGTGTTGAATGGGGTAGGATAGGGAAAGAAGAGGTGATTAAGGGTGGTTAAAAGAGGCCATTTATGGGCTCAACAATTTGGACTGCCCAAGACCTGATCTATCCGTTTGTGAATTCAGAAATAAGAAAAACTCAAAACCCTATCAGGTCAATTTTTTCAGTGGGGGGTTATGTACTTTTCTGCTGAAAAATAAGATCTAGGTCAATCTATGAGGAATTTGACCAGCGTTGTAGTTGATTTAGTTAGGGGGAGGCCCGATATATGAAACCCA
>LPNX010352753.1:308685-358937 GCA_001517045.1 Pseudotsuga menziesii | reverse complement strand
CGCAATGAAACTAATGAAAACCCCCTGATCCAAGACGAAGAGAACCGAGCGAGTTGAGGTCCCCCTACAAAAACGCTCCAGCCAAAACGCCCTCCTGTAAATAAAACAATGATAGCCATGAAAAAAATAGATCTCACGAGAATTTCCACGATGCTAGTAAGCTGAAGACAAGTTAATCATCATTTGAGCACATCAGATGCAAAGCAAATCCAGAAAATTTCCACAGAAAAAGTCTTTCTATTATTCAGATCCAAGAGCCAAAGACCCCTTACAAATGAGAAGCTCTCTCATTTAAATAAAAATAAGAGAACCTCAATCATAAGCAAATCCTAACCACTTTCAAAACGAGTGGCTAAGATTAAAAGATACAATGTTCTAATCAATGGTTGAGATGAGCTCAACATACAATACATGGATCAATATAATTATAATTTACCAAAGTGGACTTAAACCACCCAAATAAAGGTAACCCACTCAACAAGAAATAAATGAAAGCACATGGTGGGTCCAAGGAGTGTTTGACTAACTCCCTTTGGGTGTCCCCATGGCACAATAAATAATATAACAATTTAAAATTTTGACTTTTGTGCCTCCTTGAGGAAAACGTGGGTCTCCCAAAAAGCTCCAGAAAATATATAAAATTTGCCCAAAAATAGGTGCAAGCCCCATAAAATGCTGAAATTGCTGGAGAAGGTGTGGAAGACATCACTCTCATCATTGTGACTCACCGCATGCCATTTCTTTACCTTAGTAGCCCAAATCAATTTCTTCAATAGCCATTTGATCATTTTTTAATCTGCCTCGGGAAATGTGATACTGCTAAAACAGCCTCCTAGGGTGCCTGTGTTGTCAAATTGAGCCCTCCAAGCTCTCTGGGATGGGGGTACAATGCTACAAACAAGTGGCTTCACCCCCCTATGCCCATACAATGCCATAGGAGATCCAACTGAAACATCTCCCTGCTCAAGCAAATCAATCTGTGAAGAAAAACTGCATCAGAAAAGCAAAATAAGCCTGATCACATATGTAAGTGCCCGGAGTTGTAAATAAACTGTCTCATTGGACTCAGAGAATCCCAATCCATCAAAGGTGTATACTCGTACCCCTCATAGGTCTCTTCTTGATCGTCAATCATAACCAATAAACAATATAACCATCTGTGAATAATCACACACCTATAATAACTCAGAATAGATCAAACTGATGCAAGTGTTAAGAGGTTAAACCATGCTCTACAACTCATTCACGTAACTAAATCAACAAGTAGCATTCATTTCATTGACAGTACATCAACAAATACTTATAAATATCAGGCTTTATTTATTATTACTTAGACTTAGACTTTCAAGACTATACTCACTTCATAGCTATAGTCATTTTGCTAATGAAGGGTGAGGTGGAAATGACAAGGTTAAGGCAAAGGATGACCTCCTACTCAACATCATGACACTTTGGACAAGGAAAGGGAGAACTCACTATAACCAATACTGGACAGACAACAACACAAGGAATGGCAGTGCCTCACAAATGGATGAGTTATTTAGAGAGTGCTTATTCAACCTAGGCATCATGTCTACATCAATATTGATCCAATTTCATTATGATCACATTTTATTCTGTGGCCTTTTTGGCCTATATGAACCCTTTGGGACTTCACCAGTGCTCAAAAGCATAGCTAATCGCAGCTTTCATCCGGGCCATATTTATTTTTAACAAAGTCAACAATTCTTTGATATAACATTTTTTAACCAATGCTTTTTGGACATTTTCTTATACTCTTCAAGGAGTATTTTAGCATTTCATTGCTCTTGCCCTTTTTACATATGTTAAAAAACACAGTTTTACAATTTTCATTTACCATGGGCGCATATTTAATATTTCAATAAAAGTAGTACATGAGCTTTCAGTTTTAGCCAACGACATCTCAAGTGACTAGGGGGAATTCTGCACAGTGCCAAACATCAAGACAACCGACCAGAATGATTTAGGCATACTATCCAACTTACCAAAGGCAAGTTTTGTCACCAACTCATAGTTGAGACACAATGTAAACAGGGAGGCTTTTCCAACAAAGGTTCTAGAGGAGAAAAAGGTCTTCCATGCCACAAGTCAAGAAGTCAGTCGGGTTGAAAATTAAACTGGAAGGTAATGGATGGATGAAGACAATGAAATGATGGAGCCAACACTAGCAAGCCAAAACAATGGTGGGAATGACTACCTCTATTCTCCCTAAGGAGGGTAAAACCAATGAGTATAGATCAAGAATTTTAAAGCCAGAGTAAGGACATCAATACATAGTATAATATACAACCAAGTCCATATAAATACGACTGCCAGATCATAATACCACAAGTCAATATATGTCATAAGAATCAATATAAGAGCAATAATAACCATAACACCATATAAAATATTGAGTCATATCCATGCAATATAATCCATCTGAAACACCATATATCCAATGAGAAAGTACCGATATAACACTAGGCATCCACTACTGCTATGAAATAGCGTAAATGGCTATATCGGTCCTCAAATCTGAGTGTCCTAAGACTCAGTCCTGGCATGGGAGAGTACTAGTCCACTAATACAAAAATGATCCATCATAAATGTTCATCTCAGCATCTCATATGTAAGAGATCTGGCTAAAAAATGTACTGTGTCTGAAAAATAGAATATGGTAGCCTGGCTACTATATATGTGATAACAGACTGTTTGGCTATTTGATGAATGTGCCAGGGGTACACACTACAGGAAGATCATGTGTGATGGCTTGCAGGAGCCAAACTTCTTGAGAAGGTTTTCCCTTATCTTGGAATGGGTTTCGGGTGAAACTCCATTGGACATTTTGGAAATGTCTCACCTGCACTACACGTTTGGTAAGCAACATGAGTGAGATGGTATAGATTATGTCGGTAAGACATGTGTGGATATGGAATGTGAAAGGAATTGGGATGGCAAACCGAGGGACTGTTAACTCAGAGAAGGGAGCCCCCATTCCTCTTTAATGAAGGAGAACTGCTTTGGCAAATGGATAAGTGTTCTGCGACCCTAGCTAAGAATTGTTAATTCAATATAAAGAGCATGTTTTGATTTTATTTCCATTATGAAACATTGCTTGAGTATGCATAGGGCCTACATGGCACACACCAGAAAAGGGTGCACACTTATTCGATGTCGGATCATGGAAGGGTTTTTCAATATCGATTATACCCTAGGGAGTGGATGCACTCCTGGTGTCTCAATACTTGATAGTGAATGGTGTGAGATGTGGTTACAATTTTAGAGCAATAACGCTAACGAATATGCTTATATTGCTTATGTTGTTAGGATAAACAGATATAGTTTGGTATTGTACACTGAATGGACAATGGCTTGAGCTTATCCTACCTTCTACTAAAGAGCACAGAGAAGGAGACACTCCTGAGGGACTGCCAACTTAGAGAAGGGAGTGGTCTCTCTAAAGAACACAGAGAAGGAGACATTCCTGAGGGACTGTCAACTCAGAGAAAGGAGTGGTCTCTTGTGTGATATGGGGTAGTGGAGTTAGAGCTCACTACCGGAAATAGGACCTGGAAATGATTGTTTATTGTTGATATAAGTGCATGTGCTATTGTTGACTTGGCTAATGATTGGTTGTTGATATAAGTGTATTTTTGAGATAAGTACAAGCAATTTGTTGATGGTCTGATAAACCCAACTAAAGGTTGGCTTGAATGTGCCTGATATATATATAAAAGGATGTTGTGAAGCAGCTTGCGTGCTGGCCTAACGTCCAAGTCCATATGCGATCCCAAGGCTTGCAAAGTGAAGCAGGATCCTGTGGACCAACGAGGAAACACACAATACAGATAAGTATTGGATTATTTTTGCAATTCTTGCTTATGAATATGCATGTGTATATGATTTGGTTATGATATTTGAAGCTCTTGTTTAAGAAATAAAAATTGATGGGGATAAACTAAACTTGTGAATTTATTCAATGTTTGAATATAGGTATCGCTGGAAGCAAGGACTGTGAGAGCATCCTAGGGGTGCATGTGGACATGTGATTGTCTTGAAGAGCTCAGAATGAGCAGTAATGAAAAGGTGCTAGTGAGACCATGAAGTTCCTAGCAGCCGAGACGAACCATGTGGGGAGGCTCCATGGTTGAGAGGTCTGAAATAGACCGAAGACACTATGTGTCATGACCAAGAGGGATTGGTCCAACATTCACGGTGAAGTCAAAGAGGCTGAGGGCATGAAAAGCCACAACGGTGGTGTGGGTTCCAGGATGGAACAAAACAAAGAGGGAAAAAAAACTCTTGCTGCTCTCTCTTGCCTTTTTAATTATATATATATCTATATGCATTGTGAAAACAAAAGATTGTTGAATGCATGTATGACTGAAAATGGAATGTGTGTATTTGCTTAAAGCAAATTGTGAATGCTGGAATGGTTAATTCCCTGCCCAAGAATGGACATGAATGAGCTCATGTGCCTATTGGGAAGGCATGGAGAATATGAAAGTCTCCTTGATATGACTTGAACTGTCATGCCAATTAGGCAATTAATTGACTGATATTATTTCCTATATTATGCTTGGTCTAACATAATTTCAATGATGTATTTCACAGGTGAGAAAGGTGAAATCCAGTGGTGCACATTAATCATGGCAGCAGACCAAAAGTTGCTGGACTTGGATGGAAGTCTCCTTTAAACGATTTCCAGGACCCAAGAAAATCTTGGAGAGATGCTTAAGATACAGAAAAGACAGAATGAAATGAACCACCATATTTTGCAAGACTCTATTGGTTTGCAAAGGGAGGTGAAAAGCCTTCTGGGAGCATTCGACAAAAGAAAGGAAGGTGGATCAATGATGGGACATTCATCCAAGCGATTTGTTAAGAAACGGTCCAGGCATGAAGACTCAAAGGAAATTGAGCAGGTAAAGATGAAGCAGCCAGTGAAATGTTGAGAATGCAGAGGACATCATTTACGCTGGTACTGTCCAATAGGGGAACATAAAGAGGGTAGTAGCCACAAAGTTCCTAGGATTTGGGATAAGCCGAAAGCTGAGAACCAACAGGAGAAACTCATGGAAGCCAAGGGGATTGGTCCTGAATGTTCAAAGTAAATAATTGAACATGGGACAGGTCTGCAAAATTTTGAAATTTTGATGTGCAAATGGTATATGTATTGGAACACCGAGGACGGTGTTATTCCAAGGGGGAGGGGATTGTAATACCCCGGTTTTGACCCCGTTTGCGTTAAAATGGTACATGATGTATATTTTGTAATTAATCATGGTGAGGAGCAAAAGGCAAAAGCCCCACCATCGATTTAGTTGTGTATGTTTCGGCAATAGGGATCGTTGTCGATGGTATATCGTGTTATCCGACACATTATAGTTTAGGCATCATGTAAGTATACACATCAATTTAAAATAAACCTACATCCAGCTACGACGGTGCAACGTTAAATGAAAAGGGCATGATTCCTAAGGTTAGGGGGGGTTGTCTAACCCGTGGGAGGGCCACTGGGAGTTTGCCATGTGTCGACCACCCTGTTGTTCTATTGTTATGTTGTTCTGTTGTTAGTTGGGGGCATCTATTTGCTGGCAGGGAAAACCACCACCACGCTCACGCCTGCACTCTCTCCAGGACGTGCCTCTTGATGGCCTACCCACTAACTGGATCGGGAGTCTGTTCATTTCCCTCACGCTGAGCGAAGCTAAAAGGGGGCCGCAATTCATTGATGGGGTTTCACCATTCCTTCACACACCGCTTTGTGAATAGGAAAAACGTTCTTCCTCTCTTTCAGACAAAAAGTCTGTGTCTCGACGCCTCCATTGTCAGACTGAAAAACGTTACCGTGATTATTCACTATGGGGTGTTTTCCGTGGCTTTCTGAGTGATATCTCTTCCTCTTGTTCACGCAGGGAGTTTGTATCTTCTACCATTGCCAAACTGTGCGGCGTTCTATTTACTCCACCATTGTCGATTGTGAAGGGTGCATTGGCTTCATCGTTGTGAAGGGACCATTGTTGTCCAACGTTGCTGGTGTGTCTAGATTGTGGAGCGGTCTGTTGTTTCATCATGACTCGTGCTGTGGGTTCCTTCTGTGTGTTTCTTCCACATTTTGTTTTAAGGATCGGTTCCTTCCCCATTTGCAGACTGTGTATTATTCTGTTGTTTCTTTAGGGGATTGGGTTGTTGATCTATCCCTTGTTGGGTTGTTGCGTGTGCAAACATCCTTTTGGGATTTTGCTGTGCGTCTATGTTTTCCCCTGTCCATGCTGGGAGTTTGGCTTCTTTTCCAATTGCGGACTGTGTAATGTTGCCATCGTTTCATTATGATACTGGCATTGTTGTCTTCCCTTGGTTTCGGGTTGCTGTGTGTGCAAGTGCCTTTTTGGGTTGTTGCTGAGTTGTCTTGTGGACTTGAGCCGTGTTCACCCTTTTGTTTGGGGTTGTCACCCTGTTGTCTTCATCTTCTTCACGGAGCTGTGAACTGTTTGTTTTGCTGCGGTATGCAGTGGTTGGTCTTTGGACTATTGAGAGTAGGATTAGAGGTTGGGTATGCTTGAGAAAACTGGTGTTTGGAGCCACTCAGACAGAGTTGGACTGCTGGCTTTCTTTACCCACAACCCTTGAAGAGTATTGGAAAGAGAAGTCAGGGCCTAAGGCACTGCGAAGCAGAGAAAGGACTGATTCCCGGTGTTGGGTGTGTGGATGCCTTAGAAGTCAGGTTAGCTTTGGTGTAGGCGTCCTTAGCTCTCCATTGAGGCCACCAGCTTAACATTCAGCCTTTCCTAGCTCCTCAACAGCTTGATAAACCCTACTGTGTGGGATTGGCTGATTTGTGTACCTTGGCTATGTGTAAGCCTGCTTTGACCCTTATTCCTTGAGGAATCATGCCCAACTCGGGGGTGGAAGTGTTGCTGAGAGATTGATGAGCACACTGGCCTATGATTGGGTGGAACGTTGCAGCGACGTGACTGGTTGCGGGACGAATTATGTTTAAGATAAGTATTCTTGACTATTTTGTCTCTGCATTTATATTTACTGATTAATGAATATAATGAACATGTGGTATGCTTGAATGAATGTAAGTTGCTTCCGCTATGTATATGAAGGATTATGCATCTTAGTATGTTTTATGTTTAAGCTTTTTATTTCAGCATTATATGCCTGTTCAACTTCAAGGGGCTATTTGCCCGTATGCTTGGTGTTAGTAGCGTCCTCTTCGCCAATCAGAGGGTCGGGGATGTTACAGTGTGGTATCAGAGCTTTGGTTGCAACATGGGCCTAAATGGGCCATGACAGATCAGAAAACAGAGGCAGGTTGCCTTCTGCCCAATAGCAATCAGAAAATTGAAGACAAGAAAATTTACAAAATTTTCTAAGTGCCAAAACTATCGGCCCATCGGAGCACTTAGTGGGAAGGCCACTCGACAGATAGTTGATCCGACGGCCGATGTGGAGGAAGACTGCGAAGGAAAATTTTTAAGTGTTTGGCCGTCGGCACATCGAGACACTTAGACAGATGGATCGCCGATGCTTAGCCAATTGACCGCCGTCGTTGCAGATGGCTAGACCACTATGCCTCCGACAGGTAGAGCCTCCGACCACCGATGGCGCAGAATTTCTGAAAATTCTTCTAAGTGTTGACTTCGTCGGCCATCGGAGAATGTTAGTTGATGACGTTGCTGATGAACATCAGAAGGGGTTAACGGTTCGCGTGCCGCCGTTGCGGCTGCTTAGTTAAATATCTCACCGATGCACTAGTCCTTCCAGTCGCCAATGCCGAGGTGTTAGTAAATAGTAGCTCCAGGCGGCGGCGACAAACAGTTGTTTGAACGACGATGGATAGAGGAAGTTTTCGCCGAATGATAAGGAATGGATTAGCAGAGAATAAAGGATGGTTGAGCCGATGAAGTTCGGAAAGGAAGAGAGAGCAAAATTCAAATTTTTTTCTAAGTCCTAGAATCATCGGCCATCGGCGATGGTTAGTTGATCACATCGTCGATGCTCAGATGATTCGTTCACCGATGAGCTACGTCGGATAAAGTTGTTGGTCGAACGTCTGCCGTTGCGGAGATCGAGAGGACTAACCACCCAACGAGGAATGCGTCCAAGCGTCGATGCCACAGCTTCTAAGGATTCCGATAGACTTGTGGCTGCGAAAGACTTGGGTAGATTGTGGGTCGTCGTTGCGGAAAGCTTGATGACTAACCGTCCGATGTGTAGGGCACCCGGCCGCGGACGCAACAAGTTATTCTATGCTATCGTCGATAAGACTCGAAACAGTAGACCACGACAGGACCGATATGGCAGAAGAAAATAGACAAGTAACTCGTTGATACAGCAGAAGAATTTAGAAGTTTCAGCTGCCGAAACACCGGGGAGTTGGCAGGGAAGAGACCCGATTAGAAGAAAACTTTGAGGAGTATAAAAGCATCGAAAATTTGTTAATGATCGGATCGTCGATCGGAAGCACAGCCGGTTCGCCGCGGAAACTGTAGAAAGATCTTTTTCCGCCTTTGCGGCTGCTCAAATGACTGTGCACCCGATCAACAATTGGTTTCCTCACCGATGCAAATTGGAAGTCTAGTCGTTTTTCCCACCGAAACGCCGGAAAGGAGTAAGCAAACAGACCGTAGATGAAGAGTTAATTTGCTCGCCGATGCAGATCGGAAGTGTAGTTGGTTTGACCACCAAAATGTCGAAAAAATAGTTGGAAGAAGGTCTGATTGCGCCTAAGGATTTTGGATTTTTCAAAGGAATTTCTCAGTAGTTTTTCCTGCAGTTTTCGACTGTCTTCCAGCGAGTTTTCAGCAGATTATCAGTGGATTACAGAGCTGAACAAGAGATAGAGAAAATTATGTGTTTTAGCATAATTGTTGTTTTATAAATTTCCAAAGGAGATTTGGTTTTTTCAAAGGAACTTCTCAGTAATTTTTCAAGCAGTTTTCAATTATCTTTCAGTAGGTTTTCAGCAGATTCAGCAGACTGTCAGTGGTCACAGGGCTGAAAAGGGAGAAAACCTTAGGTGACTGAAGTTAGCATTCCTAACCAAAATACAGTTGTATGTTTGCCATCATTCTAGAAGTAGTGTGGTTTTCACACCCGAGGTCAAAATGAAGCATGTGGATAGGCGTTGGAAAACTTATTCAGCCGAGAACAAGGGAAAGTCACAAGAATCTGAATATGGAGCAGCAAAGTGCTAGTGATTGCTTGAAAGAGAAATGTGCTGCTATCAATATAGACAACTCTGGGGAATTGCATGCCTAGAGGTAGCAAGACCATGAAGTCAAACCAGCTGTTGTGTGGAAGAGGAGTTCCATGCAAGGATGAGGGACTTAAAAATGGAAGTTTCCCTTATAACCCTATCTTGCTGATTATAACTACCTTTTATAAGTTTTATACTTGAAATATATGAGGATATGCTTTGCATGCATAGGATATTGAGGATTATACATTTATAATAAACCATTAATGATAGTTATTGCATTGGTGTTGGCATTAGTGGAAAAAGCAACGACAACATGGACATGGCTGAATATGTTGCTGATGCTGACAAAGGTGACTAGCAACCCTCTGGAGAAAGGGATAAGGCAACAAGTCCATAATCAAAAGTTGGTGAGCAAATTCCGCAATCTCCTGCAAAGGACCAACCAAACTGGTAATGTTAAGGGTGTAAGTAGGACCCATGAAGGTAAGAGTTTAATTATGACAATTGCATGGAGCGGAAAAAGTAAGAGGTCTCATACCATGTGGGTATTTTAATTTTATACTGCATTCATATAGAAATGTGTCATGCCTGTATTATGTTGTTATGTGCTTAGTAGCCCAAGGAAATTAAGCATTGATGATCTTGATGGGAAGTAAACGAGTTCGGTAATATTTATGTGATTAACAGTTGGAAGTATTTGGATTTTGAAAATGCTTCAATGATTGTTACAACAATGAAAAGGGCATATGCATCAAGACTTACCAAGTGTTTGGCTTATCAAAGTTTAGGTTTTATGTAGACTGTTTGGAGCATGGCAATGAGAGTAAGACCATGACAAAGGCCAGAATCTACCATGTGAAAGAGCCAAACCTCATGAGAAGAATCTCATGGCTGTGATAATAGTTTGTATGCATAATGAGTTGTAAATTTGAATTTGTGAATTTCGGATTTAAGAAATCGTTGACAACTACTAATCACTATTGGATTGCATAAGATTGTGTCAGGAGGACGCATTGTAAGTGGGTATTCATGTTATGCATTTCCTGCACATGTTTCTTCTTTTTGTTTGGGATTATTGAGTTCTTATCCACAGGATAATAGTGTTTTGAATATCAGAATTGTTGTTGAGGAGACATTGATAAATCATCTCCTTGGGGGTATTTTGATGGTTCGGTTGCTGGTGAACCACAACTCTGTGGAGCTAGGGGTTTACTTTACATTAATGATGATCATTATTTTACTTTTAAAGCTAGTCTGGGCTCGGGTACTAACAATCTTGTTGAGCTTTTTGCTTTGAAGCTACTTCTTACTTTGGCTCTGGGAAAACAGATTTCTAATATGCAGATTTTTGGAGACTCTCAGTTGTTTATTAATTGGGTTACAGGTAAGTTCAAAATTCAATTTTTGCAGCTTACTCAGGTTCTTCATGAAGTTATCAGAATATCTAATATGTTCGAGAGTGTGGATTTCAAGCACATCTACTGAGAAAGAAATTCAAAAGCAGATGAATTAGCTAAAGCTGGAGCAACTGTTCCAGATGGGTATTGGCATATATCTGAGTTTCGAGCATCTAAAAGATCTGAGTCCATTCAGTTTTTTTAGTAGACATGGTTGTATACTTGATGACTAGTTGATATGGTTGTATACATGATGACTAGTTAGTTTCTTGATGATAGAGACTGTATTTTTTGGGCATGTTCTATTGAGATGTGCAGACTTATCTGCCTTTTTTGTTATGTTTATGATATGGTTGTATATGATGACTAGTAGTTTCTTGATGATAGAGATTGTTTCTATTTGGGCATGTTGTAACTTTTGAGATGTGTAGACTTATCTTATAAGTTTGTCTATGAGACTATTTAGGGTTTTACCTTGTGTGGTATATTTTGGACAGTATTATGTAAGTTGGGTGTTGATACTATGATCATCTATCTTTTAGCTATGATCCTCTTTAAAAATTCTTGATGTGGTATTTGAATACTTTGGGAGCATGGACAATTATCACTTGTGATACTGCATCATCTGAAAAATGTAATTTTGTACTTTTTATATAATTTTTGTGAAAAAAAAAATATACATAATAATTATTTTGTATATCTCTTCTTCCATGGACCGTGTCTTAAATTGAAAATAAAATATAATCCAAGTGAATATTTTATTTCATTTTCATTTTATAATATATATGGTTGTCCTTTTTCGTTGAAAAATACAATTGCACGAACATTAAAGACAAGCTAATAATGGGAAAAAGAGATGGGCATAAGCCGAACGATATGGATAAGACTCGAAAGATCCACGT
Source organism: Pseudotsuga menziesii (assembly GCA_001517045.1). Classification (NCBI taxonomy): domain Eukaryota; kingdom Viridiplantae; phylum Streptophyta; class Pinopsida; order Pinales; family Pinaceae; genus Pseudotsuga; species Pseudotsuga menziesii. The sequence continues at coordinate 347,421 of LPNX010352753.1, read as the reverse complement.
AAGCGTATGGCGAGCCGCAAGAGAATGAGACGGATAAGATTAGTAAGCCCAAGACATTGACAACATGGATAAAGGCTGGAAATAAAGTTGAAAAGATAGATACAGATTGGAAATAAAGTTGAAAATATCAATGTGACTGGGCAAACAAAAATGTCCCTTCCATCTTCTAATCTCAATTATTGAAGTACGAAAGGCAATGAGGAGCCCACCTTCACACTGCCTTTAATCCGTGAATAGCAAGTGGCCAAAATGCGTGTGAGCGCGAAACAACTAGAATGTTCTGAGCAAAGATTTAGTGAAGTGTCAGCGAAACCTGCACGTCGCTACTTCAAATTCGGATGAAGACTAAATCCATTCGCCTTGGCCTTATTATAACTCCTTTTTCATATAAAAAAGCACAGGTTTAATGTGACTCCATTGATCATAAAAATAAATAATAATAATATTCTATATATAGAGTTTAATTTTATTTGTGGTGTGGGGGAAGCGGTGACGGAAGGGTCTTACAGGATTTGCAGATCGAAGTTAAGTTGCAATGGCGGTGTAGTTTCTGAACCGAGCGTGAATAGATGCTTTGTCAGAATTTTGTAAAAATGTCGCCGGAGAAAGTAAGTTGTTCAATCGAAGGCCAAGGAGAAAAATTGGAGAAAGAGAGCTATTCTTTGCACAAATTCAAACTCTACGAAACTCGATCGGTATGCCAAAAACTCATATTTAGATGAGTTTTTCAACGTCATTGTCTTTGTGATTTTAGAGATCTGTTATTCTGTTTGAAGGTTTTTCTAAAGATTTTTCTCTAATTTATGTCATCTTCATAGCCTTTGAAATTTAACAAATCTGTTTCATATTTAGCCGTTCAATCACTTGCTGTCCTCGTTGATTTGAACTTTGTACAGTTTAATCAACAAAAAACTAGTCTCGGTTCCCGATCTGGGTTACAAGTTTCGATAAATTCTTCGATCTGATAGGCATTTTATTCACTTTCTTAATAAAATTCCTTTTAAATTCGATACTTTAATCATCAAATTTAATTTTAAGGGAAGAGGCCCTGTAGAACAAAGTAAATTCTAAAGGGAGCGGCAAAGTAGATGGTTGATTTCTCAAAAGTATCTACGTTGAAGTATTTTCTTGTAAAATAATTCACCTACAACAGAGAATTTCAGTAGAACTAGGGTTATTTTGCAATTAATGTTGAAAAAATGTAATTACTCGCAGATCTGTATTTGACTCTCAGCTGACTCCATAGAGTCTGTACAAGTCAAGATCTTGTCTGTCAGTCTGACAAGAGGAAAGAGTCCACGATTCGGCAATGTATACCATGTCGAATTTATTTCTGAAGCTAAGTTGTTAGGTAGATAGTTATTACAGACTTTAATGATGAGTCAGTCGACCCATGTAGAAGCAATCTTCAGGTTGCCTATAAATAGAAGAAGTAAATTGTAAATCAGTTTACAGACATTAGACAGTAGAGAGAACTCTGGGTGAGAAAAGTGAAGTTGAAGCTCAAGCTTCTGTGTATGTGATTTAGTGGAAGAGCCAAAGCTCTATAGACCGACAAGTTTGGACCGACCAGTTTGTAATACTTTGTTATTTCCACATAGTTAAATATATGAAATAGTTTATGGTTGAATGCAGGATTATTTAGCCGCACATATTTCCAGATTTACTTGGGTAAATGTCTTTTACAACCAGCGTAGATCCAAATCCTAGGCTCTATCAAGCACCGAAAGGGATCAAATCTCTTCGTAGATATCCATTGATTTGATTCAAACCAAAAGACACATCTTTTATTTAAGGTCCACATATAATATTTTATTATTAATATTTGATATTATTTATGGCCCACATATAATATTTTTTATTATTTTTTATTTTGTTATAAACTAACATTACAACATTTCCCCATACATGGTTTTAAAACCATATGCAAGGCTCTCCTACAACCATGGGTTGTTTAGGAGGCCTTGCACATGGTCTTAAAACCATTTGCAAGGCCCTCCTAAACCATGTACAATAAAACTATGAGTTGTTTAGGAGGCCTTGCACATGGTTTTAAAACCATGTGCAAGGCTTTCTAAACAACCCATCGTTTTATTGTACATAGTTTTTCTAAACAACCCATCGTTTTATTGTACATGGTTTAGGAGGGCCTTGCACATGGTTTTAAAACCATGTGCACATGGTTTTAAAACCATGCACATGGTTTTTATGCTTGCACATGGTTTATGGTTTTAAAACCATGTGTAAGGCCAACATTTTTTATTATTTTGTTAAGTAAAAACATTACAACATCTCCTCCATATTGTGTTTTTTCCTCACCCATATTTTTTTACTGATAATTAAATTTTTACTTTTTTATTGTTTTGTTAGGTAGGAAGATTAGAACATTTCCTCCATAGGTTTTTTTTTCTGACAGATATTTATTTTGGCCTATAATTAAAAAAAATTATTTTTTATTAATAAAAATAACGTTACGTAATGTTACATAACGTTACGTAACGTTGCAAGATCTCCCCCATACTGGGCTGTAGAGCGCCTCTCGGCACAATTACGGTTAAGTGAAAGATCAAAGAACCCATAAAAATCTCACCGCGTGAAAGTTCCAGGTTTTACAGCGCATTGGTCGACTCAAGTCTTGCTACATATTTGGGCATATGTTTTTATAAGTTCTTTGGATTTGTTAAGGTGTCCATTTTTACTTCATCTTACTCACAGGTGAAAAGCATTTGTAATTTCTTAAGTCTTTAGACTAAGAAACATACTCTGTAGATTTCGACCAAAGTGAACCGACTTGAGTGGTCAGTTGAGTCAACAGATTTGGTCGAAGGCTGAAGTGAGCCGACTTGGTCGAAGACAAGAAGTGAGCCGACTTAGTCGAAGACAAGAAGTCAACCGACTTGGTCGAAGAGAAGAAGTCAGTTGACTTGGTCGAAGTGACAAGTGGTCGACGTAAAATCAGTCGGTAGAACCGACAAGTAAGTCGAAGTAAATTTAGTCGAGTGAAAGACCGACTGAAATTTATAAATTTGTCTAGTCGGGAGATAGACAAGTTTCACCGACAAGTAAAAAGAAAAAGTGGTCGGCGTGAAAAGTGAAAATTAAAATTTAATATCGACTGAGCCCTAAACTCAAGTTTAGTCAGCTTGGTTTTTGCTATCTGGTATCAGAGCAAGGTTTATATCAGAGCAAGGTTTATATCAGCCCAATATTTAGGAAAGAAATCTTGTCTTAAAAGGTGGAAATTAATTTTCTAAGGAAAGTTAATCAAAAAAATTAAAATGGCTTCCACTTCTGGTTCATTGCAAACTCCAATCTTTACAGGAAAGAATTATGAATATTGGTTTTTAACAATGAAGGATTTATTCAAAGGTCAAGATGTCTGGGAGATAGTCCAGCATCGTTATACAGAACCAGCAGACATGACAACATATAACAATCTCACACAGGCTGAGAAAGATGTCTTGAGAGAACAGAAGAAGAAAGATGGAAAAGCTCTGTTTTTCATACATCAAGCTATGCATGAGAGCATACTCCCAAGAATAGCAGCAAAGACTAATGCTAAGGAAGCATGGGATACATTGGAGACTGCCTATTAAGGTTTGGATAAGGTAAAGACATCCAAGCTACAGATTCTGAGAAGAGATTTTAAATCTCTGCCCATGAAAGATTCAGAGAATGTAGACACATTCTACACCAGAGTTTTTGGGTTGATAAACCAACTGAAATCTCATGGAGAACCCATAGCAGACCAAAGGGTTGTTGAAAAAATTCTCAAAAGTCTTCCCCCAAGATTTCAAAACTTTGTTGTGACCTTAGAGAATCACAAAGACATGACGAGGCTTACCATTGATGAGTTGCAAGCTTCACTCATCAATCATGAGCATAGACTCAGCAGATCACAGACATCATTGGAAGGTGCATTTGCAGCACGGTCATCCATAAGCCGTGGTAGAGGCAGGGGGAGAAACAACTTTAGAGTCAGAGGAAGAAGTTCTTCAAGAGGAGGACGAGGCAGAAGTCCTGTAAATGTCGATGGCAGAGGAGATAACCAGAACCCAAGTCAGCCAAGTGGCCAGAGGTTTGATAAATCAAAAATTCAATGTCATTACTGTAAGAAGTTTGGTCATTATGCATATGAATGCAAGAAGAAACAATATGACCAAGGAAGGCAAAGCCCAAGTCAGTCGACCAACACCAACACTTCGACAAGTGCAATGTTAATGGCATCGACATCTCCATTTGATTGCAATGTTGTTCAAGAAAGTCCACATGACATATGGTATTTAGATTCAGGTTGCAACAACCACATGACTGGTAATTTAAATCTGTTTTCCAGTCTAGACACTTCATTTAAAACTGATGTTACACTTGGAAACAATGTCCAAGTTACTGTCTTAGGAAAAGGCACTGTTGATATTCTAACCAAACAGGGGGAGAGTAAGAATATCCTTGATATCTATCATGTCGAAGGTCTGAAACATAATATGTTAAGCATTGGATAGTTGTTACAAAAACGATACATAGTCTACATGGAAGATGAACACTGTGTGATCAAAGACAAGTGTCCAAGCGACCAGCTGATAGCAAAAGTGCCAATAACAAGAAACCGCTTGTTTCCATTGAGGATAGTTCCCGACATAAAAGGGAAGACAAAGACAAGAGCTGCATTCAAGGTAGAAAGTGAAGAAATAGTCGAGATCCTCAACAAGAGAGAAAATTGCAGCGCTAATTTGCAAGATGCATTTCAGATAGAAGTTCAGGATGAATCCTGGTTGTGGCATTTCAGATTTGGACATCTGAATTTTGGTGGGCTAAAGCTACTGCACACAAAGAATATGGTGAAGGGATTGCCATTGATCAACAGACCAGAGAGGGTTTGTGAAGGCTGTATTTTTGGCAAGCAGCATAGAGAGACATTTCCAGTCGGAAAGTCCTATAGAGCACGCACACCACTTGAAATTGTGCACTCTGACATCTATGGTCCAATGCAGACATCATCCATTGGTGGTTGCAACTATTTTTTAACTTTTATTGATGATTACTCAAGAAAGACATGGGTATATTTCCTGAAACATAAATCTGATGCATTTGGTTATTTTCAACAGTTCAAGGCACTTGTGGAGAACCAGAGTGGTCACCACATCAAGATCTTAAGTACCGACAGAGGAGGTGAATATGTTTCAAATTAATTTCTAAATTTTTGCAAGACCCAAGGCATACAGAAACAATTCACTGCACGGTATACACCTCAGCAGAACGGTATAGCCAAAAGAAAGAACAGAACCATCATGGAGATGGCACGCAGCATGTTGGCAGCCAAGCATTTTCCAAATAAGTATCGGGGTGAAGCAGTCGCAACTGCCGTATACATTATGAACCGGTGCCTGACAAAGAGTGTGAAGAACAAAGTTCCCCAAAAAGCATGGACAGGTATGAATCATAGTGTTTCCCATTTAAAAGTTTTTGGTTGTGTTGCATATGCTCATGTTCCAGATGAGCTGAGAAAGAAGCTAGACAAGAAGGGACAGAAATGTATTTTGTCGGCTATTCAGAAGACAAAAAGCATACAAGTTGTATGACCCCGTCACAAGGAAAGTGATAATCAGTCGGGATGTTTTATTTTGGAGAAAATTAACAGTTTTAGTAAAAAAATCTTCCAGACGAGTTGGAAATAATGGGCTGGTAAGGGCGATGCTCATAGTCATCACCTCCGAAGGAATGCAAGGAGTTCTGACATCTCTCACGAGCAATGTTGACCAACTCCAACTAGTTTAGCTTTGATAATATTTTAAAGGTGGTCGAGAGCAGTGTTGGAATTTGGCAGGCCCAATGATCGTCAGGGGCATTTTGACCATCAAATAGGATTAAAAAAATTTGTAAACCATTTTTTCTGAAGGGTAAATTTATCATTTAAACTTATTTTTGAAGGGTAATAAAATTTTCAAAACATCATTATATTACTACTATTTTTAAAGGGCAACAAAATTACTAAAACTTCATTATAAATTACTACTAGTAAATTAGTAATATCAATACTTTTATCTTATTATTATATAAAATTATACTTTTCAAATTCCAACCATACTTTCAAGTTTCACTAAAAAAGAAAAATATTAAGTTAGTATTATTTCCATGGTCCATGTTTTTCTATTTTGTAGGTTTTTTTGATTTTTTCTGAAAGTAAAAATAAATTATTTAACAACGAATTTCTATTTTTTTAAATTTTTTATTATTATTGTAATTAGCATCTACATAGTACAAATTTGAGTGCTCAATGCTCAACTAAATGATTTGAAAGTGGACAGTGGAGGCTAGACTCTGGACACACAGTCTAGGAAAACATTATCAAGATTCAAAGGTACTTCTTATAGATTTTTTTTGTTTAGATTTAAAGTTTTGTTTAAAAATCTATTGATTTGTTTAAAATCTACTATGATTTTCTGTAATGTATATATAGTTAAACTCCATACTCAGAGTGGATACTACTAGATGCTCCTAGTTTCAAATTAATCTGGACAAATCAATGGTTCATCTTGTAGCTATCAATGTGAATTGGGGTCCATCTTTGTAGCAGGGGTGTACTAGGATTCTGAAGTTTCTACTGAAGTTGTTAGTTTGGAATATATATGGGTTTGTCCTCTTCATCTTAGTGATATTGATGTTTTAAACAGGATGAGTTTGGAGGTTTGTAGTTGTTTTAGTGACGAGGTTATAGAGTTCAATTATTCTGAAAAATACGAGAGAAACCGAATTAACTTAATGATGTTGATAATTACTAGCTAAATGATCTCAGATTCNATATATATATTTCGTTCATTTGAATAGAAACCAACACCACAGCAATGCTTAAGGAAAAATTCCACATTTTTCACAGCGAAAGAGATTCTTTAATCCCAATTTGGGACTTTCAATGATTGGTTAACTGTTGAGTAGTTACTGCAAAAGTGATGTCAATGGATAGCCGGAAATATACCCACGGGCCACCAATATGGAAGAAAAAACCTCAGAAAACTAAAAACATATGTAGCACAGGAACCGCTCCCAGCTTTAAGGAAACTCGTTCCCGAAGTTTTGACGTTCAAGGGAACTTTGGAACTTGTAGGGAACTTTCCCAATCCAACGAGAATCGTTCCAGATGGTTGGCAACTTATTGGGAACTTTTACCCTCTAAACTCGGGAACTTGGGGACTTCTTTTGTGTGTTTCCTTCATTGGAAACTTCCACTCATTCATGATCGCCATGTTGGTTGTTAACAACATTTCTATTTCCTTGAGACCGTACACATACATGGTTGACTCAAAAAAATTTCAATAGAAAACTAAGTTGCAATTAAAGTCTTTTTCGTGCTACCTTGTTGAGTTGGTGCATTGATTTCTGTCTATGGCTTGTGATCGAGTATTCACTCATCACGACGTGGAATTGCAGTTATCGCTAATCAATAATAAATGTAAATCTATTTTGACTTTTTATATATTATTAAATAAAAGAAAATAAATGCATTTATTTCACTATTTACTTTAAGAATAAAAAGTAAACTTTTAACTAATTGGAAATGATTTTAAATCTTAGTTTAAAACTAAATTCATATATTATATTTAAATAAAATATATCTTCATTTTTATTTTATAATAATTTACATTTGAATATTTATATACCTTTGCAAATACCCTCGCATAGAATGTTTTGTAAACATGTAATATTCTAATACATTTTAATCATAGTTAACACAAAACTTAGCAAAAAACTTACTCTATACAAATAGCAAAAAATATTGGGGCTATAACTTCTAAAAGTCCCCACTTTAGAAAGAGTCTATCGTATATAATCAATCTTGATTTTATTGCCATTTTCATTTGCTAAGAGGTTCTAGTTACAACCGTAATACAAGGGATAAGTTAAGTCATCTTTGTATTAATGTTTCTTCTCTTCTCATGTTTTTTTAATTATTTTATTTGCGTTGCCAAAACTTCTAGACGTATTTGATACTCGTACCCACATTCCCTACGTTCCCGTATTCCAGAAACTTGTGCAACATAGCTAAAAACAAATAAAAGAAATTTTCGAGTTTAAACTTTTGGAGTCCCTTTGCATTTGAGCTTCTTCAAGAATCAAGTTAATGTACCATGATAGATATTAATAATGACCATTTTTTATTTTAATATAAAAAGTCCAAAAAAATATTATTTTGAATAAAAATTAACAAAAATTAATTATTGAAGGGTAAATTTTTTAACAAAGCTTCACTATTGAAGGGTAAATTTTTTAGCAAACCTTCATTCTTGAAGGGTAAACTTTTAAACAAAACGTTTCATGAAGGGCAATATAAAATGCCAAAACGTTAAAAAAAAGAAATTGACAAGTAGAATAAAAACCAAATTTTAGCACTGGTCGAGAGAACCAAGGAATCTCTACGGGTTGAGATAGCCGCAAGAGGAGGCACAAGCCCAAGTGTAATTGTGTTATAAGAAGACATGAAGCTAATTTTGAGCTAGGATGTGGTTATGGAATAGGTTCAACACTACTAGGGAATTCCATTGGTAGGTAAGTTTCATGGAAAACTTATATCCAAAAAGTTGATTAGCATTTGGGTGAGAATGGTTTGGAAATAATAGCTTATGCATGGTACTATCTTCAATTTACAATATAGGGAATGGATTGCCTTTGTCTTTCAGTCTAAGAGACATAAAGACAACATACTAGTGGGGAAATAGTATTGAGACAACTCTATGTTGTCTTTGAAAAACTAGACATCCATGTTTGACCGTATGAGAGAGAGGTTTGATATACAACCACTTTGAAGTTGCATTCTTTTTCTTTGGAGTTGTGGATTGGATTAGGAAGAATTTATTTGGTTTCTTGAGGACGTGCAATCATGTAAAGGAGAAAATGGTATTGGTTAGACGAGAGATGCTTTCAAGACCTATGAAGGAAAGCAGGTAAGGGCTTATGGATATTTTCCATGGCACTTGCAGTCAAAAGCTTATAGCATGTGATTGCATGCTTAAGACTCTGGAGATATGTAATGGTTCAAATATATATTTATCCGTTGTTATTACTAGATTGAAACAATAGTCTTAGCAAGAATAATCTTAGAAGCATTGGTACAAGTTTTCCCATTGGCGGAGAAGTGGCTTTCTTGGAAGGTTGGAAATAGGAGAGTATAACGTTGGGAGTGGAACCATTGATTTTGGGGGGAATTGAATTTTAGTTATCCTTGGAGCTTAGGCTTCCCTTAGATCCCTCAATAAAACAATTTCAGCTAATGCTAAGGCTGGGATAGGGCTTTCTTAATGGGATTTTTTTGGTTGAAATCTACAACTTTAGTTTGATAGAATGTAGATGTGGATGAGTGGGATACTTATGTTCAAACGTTGATTTCCAACAACATTTTTCCAAGGGAAGAGGAAAACTAGATAGCCTAGGTAAGTAACCCTATAGGTGGTTACTACTTGACTAAGTTATATTATGAGGCAATGTTCTCTTCAGAGTTGAACCGAACTCTCTGGTGGAGGAAGAAGATATAAAGGATAAGTGGCCTTCAATAGGAAATCGAGGGAAATCTGGGGCTAATGGAATCTCATTTATTTTATATCAACATTCTTTATCCTTTCCCTGTGGATTAGGGCTCGATTCTAATAACTTGGCAAAGGTAAAGGTTGTCCTATTTATGGTGGAGATTGCAGTGAAAAGTGGTGTTCAAGATATTCAGTCTTTAGGATTCTTAGTTTGTATTCAACTAGATTTCATATTAGAGTAGTAATTTAAATTTTCCTTTGGATCATCTTGTCAGGACAGCTAAGGAGCTATTGGGAAAAATGGTGAACTTTTTCTATTTCCATGTCTATTGTGAATTGAATGTTAATGCAAATGGATTGTCAGAGAGAGTTGTGAATGTTGAAATAGGCTTGTTGGAGATCACAAACTCTAGGAGTACGATCATGATGCAATGTCTGTTTGACAAATATTTTCTTGAGATTTTGATCATTGTTCAATGGACAAACTTGGATCCTTGTACTCTTTGTTGTTAAGAAGTCATTATAGGCCTAGATTTAACTTTTGGTTTCTTGTTTGGAACTCATTTTGATCATATAGTTGTAGATTTAGTTTATTTTTAGTTGTGAGTTAGAGAATGGAGATTTAATATCTTATTTTCTTAGTCCTATTTTTTTGATTGGTAAGTTGTCATTAGTTGTCATTTTTTTGTTTTGGTGTTTTTCAAACATCTCGCTAAATTTAATTTCATCATTTGTGCTTGGAATAAAGGAAATTATGACTTTTTTTGCAGGAGGGGGGGAGGAGGCTTCTTAAAATCAACCTTGAATTGAAAAGTGGTGCTACCACTAGCACCCTTTCCTATTTTAGAAAAAAAAATCTATTTCATGTTTAAAATTACATCATTTTTAAAACCTTGCCCTTAACAACTAATACATTGCAACCAAAATCTTAAAATTGTCTCTTTAATCGAGGAGTGGTGCTATAAGTAACAACACTTTTTTTTCATGGTCAAAATTGCAACATGTTTGAAACTATGGACTTAACTACTAATATTTCTCCAACCAAAATCTTAAATCAAACTATGAATTGGAAAATGTACTACTAATACAACATTTTTGAAGCTATGGCAAAAAAAATCAGCATCTTTATAAACAAAATCATTAAAAAAAGGAGAAAGGAAAAATGAAAAAAAGAAGGAAATCCTTTTTATGTATGGAATGTTATGTATGCGTGTGTGTGTTAGGTGGAACAAATGGGAAAATAATTGACTAGATGAACACAAGCTAAATTGACAAGAAGAATGACCATGAGTGCAAAGATAGATAGGCATGAACACACACAATTCTCATTAATTAATTATAGAATATTTATACATTGAGAATGACCATTCGGTTCAACTTTCTAAGTGGTCTCTTGGACTCCCAAAGACTCTTCCCGTTCTCCATAGTAAGGCCAATCAAAGATGTATCAGGCCTTAGGAGATCAGGAATGTGGCCTAACAATGTAAATCTGGCCATAAAGGAGAGTTGGTTGTGATTGCACCAGACCAAGGAGATCAGAACACGGGTTCTGAGATTAGTTTGTATGTACGGTTTCATTAGATGAATGAAAAACCTATTTTGGCATAATTTTGTGTGTGTAAATCACATTTTGTCTGAATGAGTGAAATTGTGATTTAAATGCTTGTTTAATTTCTGTAAAAGATTGACAAGTTTGTGTAGGAGTTCAAGGTTTTTGAAAGTGGAAGAAGCATATATCGATGGATCGATGCTCTGACCCATCGAAGGAGTTAGATGAAGGATCTTTTGAGGATTTTATGAATGAGTGCATGTATTAACCTTGTTGCAGGTCAAGGAGCGAAGTCAATCATTGAAGGAACGAAGAAGATGGAGATTCAAGCTTGTATATGGCTTTATTGATTAATGAAAACTTAGATCGACGATGGAGATTGGATCCGCAAAGATATAACAGCCAGAGATTAGATTCGCAAAGGAATAAAGATCATAGGTCCAGATCCACCCCGCAAAAGATCAATGATTCGGACTGCAGTTGCGGGAATCACACTTTGGAAAATGAAAAGGTGTGTCTGCAACCCGCAACTTGCATGCGGAAAGACTGTTACAGGAATGTAATTGTAGAAGGACAAAGTTTTTGGAAAATTCGACATCCCACAACCCGCATTCCGCAAGTTGCGTAATTGCGAAAAATCTGTTGGGGAATCGACGCAGCGGAAACAGAGCTACGCAAAAGAAAATTTAACACAACAATTTGGCTGTCAGGAAAGGTTTAAAGTCCCTCCATGCTCTGAAGTTCATGTTTCTAAGCTCAGAGGTGGAAAAAAATGTCGACTTGAGAGTAGGCTTGGCATCAATTTGGTATCAGAGCGGAAAAAATATTTCCTGCATGTTAAAAAGGAAGAACAAGTATTTTGTGTGAAAGGTAAATCAATCTCTAATTTTCAATATTTTTTTTTAAAATTGAAGACTAACGATTGTGTGAGAAGGTTAGTCAGGGAAGAGGGCATTCAAGATTGATTGCAGATAGAAAATGTGTGGTTAAAGTTGAGGATTAGCCACATAGGAATACAAAAGAATACTTGACAGGATTTAACAGTCTTGTGGATGGATGAAAGATTGCAAGTTGCAGCAATAACAACTGGGGGATTTGTGCTCAAGGACAATTCTGTTCTTGATAAAGAGGAATATCTTTTGAAGATAGCAGTGGAGATATTACAACCAACTGTACAAGTGAAAAAGTCTAAAGGTATGGACTAATTGATATTTATATTTTGACTCTGGTTATGTGAATTTATATCAGCAAAGAACAAAGAAGTTCTTGAGAATAGAAAAGAGGAAGTAGTGGAAGAACCCATAAATCCAACAGAAGTTGGATAAGAGAGGACTAGTGTATTTTCTCAAAAGATTATTGATTGACTATCAGGCGCTGAACAAGATCACTGTCCGAAATAGGTACCCGATCCGACGGATTGATGACCTCCTGGACCAGCTTAAAGGGGCAAACTATTTTAGCAAGATCGACTTAAAGTTTGGGTATCACCAAGTACTGATCAAACCGACTGATGTGTGGAAGACTGCCTTCAAATCCAAGGAGGGCCTTTTCGAATAGTTGGTCATGCCTTTCAGGCCGACGAATGCTCCTACAACCTTCTTGAGACTGATGGACGACATCTTGCGGCCATTCACCAACTCATTTGTAGTTGTGTACTTGGATGACATCCTGATCTTCAGCCAGACTTTGGAAGAACACCTCCACCACATCCAACATGTCCTCCAAACATTGCGGCAACACAAGTTGTGTCCCAATTTGGACAAGTGCACTTTTGGCATGACCCATGTTCAGTATCTAGGATACATTATTGATGAGTGTGGGGTGCATGTGTATCCAACCAAGATCCAAGTCATTTGGGATTGGCCAGCCCCAACTACTCTAACAGAGCTTCGTAGCTTTATGGGCCTTGCTAATTTCTACCGCAGGTTCGTGTTGGGATTCTCTTATATCAATTGGCCCTTGAGTCAAGTCACCAAGGGAGGAGCGAAAGCAAAATTATTTTGGTCGAAAACTTTGTAGAAGGTGTTTGTAGAATTGAAACATCGCCTTTGCTGTGCCCCAGTGCTCACATTACCGGACTTGCAACAACCATTTGAGATCGAGACAGATGCCTCTGACTATGCTATTTGGGCAGTCCTTACTCAACAAGGGAATCCAATGGCATATCATAGTGAGACATTGTCCAACACATTCTGCAAATATCCCACTTATGACAAATAGACGTATTCCATTGTATAGGCTTATCGACAATGGCAGCATTACATTTTGGGGAAGGAAACGATCATCCGCACAGACCACCGACCCCTACAGTTCATGCAGACACAAGGGAAGTTACAGAACGATCACCCTCAGAAGAGGTCCACATATCTAAAACAGTTTCATTTGAACATCAAGTACAAGAAGGGAAGCACCAATAATGTTGTAGACTGCCTTAGTCGACTACCGATCGTGGCCATAACGACCGTGCTCAACTCTTGTGGGCACGAGACTTCTGATTGGCCGCTTCTCTACAAGAGCGATCCAGAATTCAGTCACCCATACTAGATGCTCTTGGAGGGAAACCAAGTTCCAAAATTTCACCTCCAGGATGTACTACTATGTCACATGGGACACCTTTGTGTTCCTTCAAGCGAGCGTGCCAAGATGATTTGGGAAGTGCACTACAGTCCGGTCGTTGGGCATTTCGGGGTCGAGAAAATAGTGGCAGTACTGCAGAAGTATTTCTATTGGTCGAACCTTCGACAGGACATCGGGAAGTACATCTGATCCTGCACTGCCTGCGCCATTGACAAACCATCCATCAAGAAGCAAGGCCTCTATACTTCGTTGCCTACCCCTAGTCGACCTTGGGAATCCATGTCCATGGATTACATGTCAGGCCTTCCTTCTATAAGCACGGTAACAACTATGTGTTTGTGGTCGTTGACAAATTCTCAAAGATGGCCATAATGGCGGCCTGCAAGAAGAATATCACAGCAGAAGCCACTGCTAAACTCTTCTTTGAATGAGTGTGGGTACACTTTGGGATCCCACAGTCTATAATCTCAGACTGGGATAGCAGTTTCCTTAGTATATTCTGGTCTATCCTATGGTCAATGCTAGACACCAAGCTCACAAAGTCCACATCTTTCCTGATCCAGGAGGATATTGGTGGCCACCCACCTATTCCTCTTGGACCCCCACCATTGTTTCTTTTCGTTTTCCAGTTTCCTTAATTGTAGCACAATTTACTATTTTTGGCAATTTTAGGGTCCTAAACTTCCGGAGCCGTTTTGAGGCCCTAAACAACGTTGTTTTGGCATCTTTCTAATGATGTATCATGCGCGTCAAACATATCTAGTAGGATAAAGTTATGAACCTGGGAAATTGATGTACCAAGTTACTCAATGGAGCCCACATTCTGGCATTTCACCTCCTAGGGTTAGGTTTTTGGATGTGTAGGGTTTCCATTGTTTCTCAATAATATATAGGCCTTTGAGCCTCATTGTAACACAGAGTTCAGAGGCATGTAGCCGCCACATCTCTTCTCAGAGATAAGCTACCAGCACTCTAGCTAGTTTATTTCCATTCTGTATGTAAACAAGTTTCAGTTATTGATTAATGAACTGAAGTGTTATTTCTGCTGCATATTTGTTTCTATGGTTATTTGTGTATTTTGTTGTGTAACTGCATAAATCTGGATCAATGGTATCAGAGCAATATGCTCTTTCTCGATCCTTCTTTACATGTCCCCAACGAGGGCGGGGTATAAAGAGTTAGGGCTCGATCTGGTTGAACCTTTCCAAGATCAGCCTCGCAAATCTCGATGGCCACCCATGGGGGACGAAAAGAAAGACGAGGGCGCAGAAGATCCTATCAAAATTTTGCTCGAAGAGGCCCGTGAAAAACAAAGGAATGCGATGATGGATAACTTCGCCCAGATCTTTCAACGACTTCCCACTAGCGGCGCATCTGCATCTAGCAGCCACTCTGGAGGCGCAACCCCTTTTAAGGTACAAGTAAACTTTGACATTCCCATATTTGATGGTCGAATAGATGTAGACGCTGTAGATAGATGGTTGAATCTACTAGAAGGTCGATATTTCTTGGTTCATGACTTTTCTGACTGGGAAAATATTACTTTTTCTCTACTCAAAGCCGCCCCCTATGTCAAGGACTGGTTGGAAACCTACTGTGGGAGAAAGGATGAGGAGGAACCCTCTCGGTTCTCGGCTGCACCCACTTGTAATTCTTTTCGAGATACCATAAAGGGACTATATTATCCGGTGGGGAGCTATGAGGGCAAGTACATACAATGGACTACGATGCGGCAACAAAGAGATCAAGATGTGCATGGGCTGACGAATCTGTTCCATACCCTGCGCACCAAGTTCGGTATCAAAGATTCAGAGAAACATTTGGTGCTGAAGTACCGCAGTTGTCTACACAGATACATTCAGGAGGAAATGGAGTTCCTAGACATCTCCTCGCTTGGTACGACATATCGATATGCTGCCAAAATTGAGCAAAAATTCAAACAGAAAAAGCGAGACTTTGGATATGCGAATCAAAAGCAAGGGAAAGGTGCCCCCAAACCGCAGAACCGAGGACACAACCAAGGCATGGTGACTCAAGAAAACTTCCCAAAGTTGCAAGCAAAGAGCAACACTGCAAAGCAGGAAAGTGGTGCGAGTTCCATAAGAACCCCACTCACAACACAAGTGAGTGTCGGGCCAAGTAGTCACTGGTGGCCAAGATAAAGGCTTTTGAATCAGATGCATACTCTAACACTGAATCAGAACCTGAGAAGGGGAATGACAGAGGGAAGAAGATTATCGATGCAGATCCCAACGCCACCATTGCCACCACGAAGATCCAAAAGGAAGAACCAGAAGATTCAGAGGAGGAGGAGCGTCTTTTCCACTCCCAAATGTGGGTAAAGGGTTCCCCGCTACAGTTCATTATCGACAGTGGGAGCCAAAAGAACCTGATTTCAGCAGAGGTCGTGAAGCGGTTGGGTTTTCCGACCACAACACACCCATGGTCATACACCTTTGGGTGGCTTCACCAAGGACGAGATCTCCGCGTCAGCCAACAATGTCACCTTCCTTATAGCATCAAGCCTTTCACTGATGAGGTATTATGTGATATTGCTCCTCTTGATGTCTGTGATGTATTATTAGGTCAACCATACTGATGGAAGCCACATGCTGTGTATGAGTCCCCGCCTCGTGCTATTATTATTACGTTGGGAAATAATTTGTATAGGATACCAGAGGTACCACCTCCTGCCACTATCTCTTTGGTTACTGCAAAACAATGTAGTAAGCTCATTTCCAAAACCGAGAAGTTTGTTTTCTTGATGATCCGCCCTCAGGGAAAGAATAAGACCGTGGCCACAACCTCCAAACAGGGTCCCTCCACACGACAACAACAAATGGACAAGGTCGTGGAGGAGTACCGGGACATATTCACCTCACCCACTGGGGTGCCTCTCCACTGTCAGGTCAAGCACCCCATCGATATGACCCTAGGTGCGTCGCTGCCCAATGGACTGATCTATCGATGCTTTGTTCTGGAGAATGATGAAATCAAGAGGCAAATTCAGGAGCTGCTGCAGAAGGGTCACATCCGGCCAAGTTCATCTCCTTGTGGGAGCCCGATCGTGTTGGTACAGAAGAAGGATGGGACTTTGAGACTATGTATTGACTATCGGGCGCTGAACAAGATCACTGTCTGGAATAGGTGCCCGATCCCACGAATTGATGACCTCATGGACCAGCTTAAAGGGACGAAATATTTTAGCAAGATCGACTTAAAGTTCGGGTATCACCAGGTACTGATCGAACCGACTGATGTGTGGAAGACCACCTTCAAAGCCAAGGAGGGCCTTTTCGAACGGTTGGTCATGCCTTTCGGGCCGCCGAATTCTCTTGCAACCTTCATGAGATTGATGGATAATAGCTTGCAGCCATTCACCAACTCATTTGTAGTAGTGTAATTGGATGACATCCTGATCTTCAGTTAGACTTGGGAAGAGCACCTCCACCACATCTGGCATGTCCTCCAAACATTGCAGCAACACAAGTTGTGTGCCAATTTAGACAAGTGCACTTTTGGTATGACCTAGGTTCAGTATCTGGGATACATTATTGATGAGTGGGGGGTACATGTGGATCCAACCAAGATCCAAGTCATTCGGGATTGGCCAGACCCAACTACTCTAACAGAGCTTCGCAGCTTTCTAGGCCTTGCTAATTTCTACCGCAGGTTCATGTTGGGATTCTCTCATTTCACTTGGCCCTTGAGTCAAGTCACCAAGGGAGGAGTGAAAGCAAAATTCTTTTGGTCGAAAACTCAACAGAAGGCATTTGCAGAATTGAAACATCGCCTTTGTTGTGCCCTAGTGCTCACATTACCAGACTTGCAACAACCATTTGAGATCGAGATAGATGCCTTTAACTATGCTATTGGGGCAG
This sequence comes from Pseudotsuga menziesii, assembly GCA_001517045.1. Lineage (NCBI taxonomy): Eukaryota > Viridiplantae > Streptophyta > Pinopsida > Pinales > Pinaceae > Pseudotsuga > Pseudotsuga menziesii. The sequence goes on along the minus strand of LPNX010352753.1, from coordinate 329,899 downwards.
TCCTTACTCAACAAGGGCATCCAGTGGCATATCACAGTGAGACACTGTCCGACACAGTCCACAAATATCCCACTTATGACAAAGATATGTATTCCATTGTACAAGCTTGCCGATAATGGAAGCATTACATTTTGGGGAAGGAAACGATCATCCACATAGACCACCAACCCCTGTAGTTCATGCAGACACAAGGGAAGTTACAGAACGATCACCATCAGAAGTGGTCCACATATCTACAACAGTTTCATTTGAACATTAAGTACAATAAGGGAAGCACCAATAATGTTGTAGACTGCCTCAGTTGACCACCGATCGTGGCGATAACCACCATGCTCAACTCTTGTGGGCACAAGACTTTTGATTGGCCGCTTCTCTACAAGAGCGATCCAGAATTCAGCCACACATACCAAACGCTCTTGGAGGGAAACCAAGTTCCAAAATTTAACCTCCAGGATGTACTACTATGCTACATGGGACACCTTTGTGTTCCTTCAAGCGAGTGTGACAAGATGATTTGGAAAGTGCATTACAGTCGAGTTGCTGGGCATTTCAGGGTCGAGAAAACAGTGGCAGTACTGCAGAAATATTTCTATTGGTCGAACCTTCGACAGGACGTCGGGAAGTACATCCAATCCTGCCTACCTGCGCCATTACCAAACCATCCATCAAGAAGCAAGGCCTCTATACTCCGTTGCCTACCCCTAGTCGACCTTGGGAATCCATCTCCATGGATTACATGTTGGGCCTTCCTTCTACTAAGCACGACAACGACTGTGTGTTTTTGGTCATTGACAGATTCTCAAAGATGGACATAATGGCGGCCTGCAAGAAGAATATCACAGTGGAAGCCACTGCTAACCTCTTCTTTGAATAAGTGTGGGTACACTTTGGGATCCCACAGTCTATAATCTCAGACCGGGACAGCAGGTTCCTTCGTACATTCTAGTCTAGCCTATGGTCAATGCTAGACACCAAGCTCACAAAGTCCACAACTTTCCATCCCCAGACTGATGGCCAGATAGAGGTCGTCAACAGGATGATTGTACACATTTTGCGCATGTACAACTCAAAGAATCCACTCACATGGGATGAGAGCCTCCCCTATGTACAACACATCTATAACCGGGCCCTCCACAGCTCAACCAACCACAACCCCTTTCAAGTGGGCTTGGGATTCTAGCCACTATGTCCCATTGACGTAGCCATGCCATTTGCAGCTACTCAGGTTGATTTAGCTCATATCTAGTCTGAATTTTCCAAGGCAAACAACTTCATTCAGCACATTCACCACATTCACCAACAGGTTCATGAAATATTGGATAGATCCAATGCTAAGTACAAGCAGCGACATGATCAGCATCGGGTGCAACACAACTTCTAGGTGGGCGACAAAGTGTGGCTACATTTGCAGAAGGAGCGCCTTGCTGGATCCCACCGCAAAATTCACCCACTCCGATATGGGCCATACACCATCACCAAGGCTATCGGGGATAATGCCTTTGAGCTCAGTATTCCACCATTCCTTGGTCTGCACCCATTGTTCAATGTGGACCGCCTTCAGCCCTACTTTCCACCTCTACTGGACACATCAAACGTGGCAGAACAACTCACAACAACAGAGTTAAACCCCAACTGCATGGAACAAGCCACAATTGATCAGATTATGGACACACAGATCAAGAACACCTGCCAACAGAAGATCCAGCTATATTGAGTTGTCAAAGCAGGCCAACTCCTTCACCAGGGAAAGTGGCTCACTAGGGACCAAGTTCAACAGAAGTTTCCTCATCTCATGGAGGAACTCAACGCAATGGGGACCATTGCTTGCTAAGGGGGGAGGAATGATCCAGTTGGATATTGGTGGCCACCCACCTATTCCTCTTGGACCCCCACCATTGTTTCTTTATGTTTTCCAGTTTCCTTAATTATAACACAATTTACTATTTCATGCAGTTTTCGGGTCGTAAACTTCTGTAGCCGTTTTGAGGCCCTAAACGACGTTTTTTCGGCATCAAATGGTTGGGCCAATCTGAGTCCATTACAAACTCAATATTTGTCATTTATGGATGTAGTCCTTAAACAGATCTTTCTAACGATGTATCATGCGCGTCAAACGGAGGTAGTAGGCTAAAGTTACGACCCCAGGAAATTGATGTACCAAGTTACCCAACATGGCCCACATTATGGCGTTTCACCTCGTAGGGTTAGGTTTTTGGATGTGTAGGGTTTCCATTGTTTCTCAATAATATATAGGCCTTTGAGCCTCATTGTAACACAGAGTTCAGAGGCATGTAGCCGCCACATCTCTTCTCAGAGATAAGCTACCAACACTCTAGCTAGTTTATTTCCATTTTGTATGTAAACAAGTTTCAGTTATTGATTAATGAAATGAAATGTTATTTGAGCTGCATATTTGTTTGTATGGTTATTTGTGTATTCTGTTGCGTTCCTGCATAAATCCAGATCATTTGCATCCCCAGATTGATGGCCAAACAGAGGTAGTCAACAGGATGATCGTACACATTTTGCGCATGTACAACTTAAAGCATCCACGCACATGGGATGAGAGCCTCCGCTATGTACAACACAGCTATAACCGGGCCCTCCATAGCTCAACCAACCACGTCCCCTTTCAGGTGGGCTTGGGATTCCAACCACTATGTCCCACTGACGTAGCCATGCCATTTGCAGCTACTCAGGCTGATTCAGCTCATATCCAGTATGAAGTTTCCAAGGCAAACAGCTTCATTGAGCGCATTCAACACATTCGCGAACAGGTTCATGAGAGATTGGACAAATCCAATGCTAATTACAAGCAGTGACATGATCAACATTGGGTGCAACACAACTTCCAGGTGGGCGACAAAGTGTGGCTACATTTGTAGAAGGAGCGCCTCGCTGGACCCCACCGCAAGATTCACCCGCTCTGATATGGGCCATACACCATCATCAAGGCTGTCAGGGACAATGCCTTCGAGCTTAGTATTCCATCATTCCTTGATCTGCACCCAGTGTTCAATGTGGACTGCCTTCAACCCTACTTTCCACCTCTACTGGACACATCAGACGTGGCAGAACAACTCACATCAACAGAGTTAAACCCCGACTGCATGGAACAAGCCACAACTGATTGAATTATGGACACACAGGTCAAGAACACCCGCCATCATAAGATCCATCTATATCGAGTTGTCAAAGCAGGCCAACTCCTTCACAAGGGAAAGTGGCTCACCAGGGACCAAGTTCAACAGAAGTTTCCTCATCTCATGGAGGAACTCAACGCAATGGGGACCATTGCTTCCTAAGGGGAGATGAATGATCTAGGAGGATATTGGTGGCCACCCACCTATTGCTCTTGGACCCCCACCATTGTTTCTTTCAGTTTTCCAGTTTCCTTAATTGTAGCACAATTTACTATTTTTCGCAGTTTTTGGGTCCTAAACTTCTGTAGCTGTTTTGAGGCCCTAAACGACGTTTTTTCGGCATCGAATGGTCGGGAAAATATGAGTCCGTTCCAAACTTAGTATTTCCTAATTATGGATGTAGTGCTTAAAAATATCTTTCTAACGATGTATCATGCACGTCAAACGGAGGTAGTATGCTAAAGTTACGATCTCGAGAAATTGATGTACCAAGTTACTCAATGGGGCCCACATTAAGGCGTTTCACCTCCTAGGGTTAGGTTTTTGGATGTGTAGGGTTTCCATTGTTTCTCAATAATATATAAGCCTTCGAGCCTCATTGTAACACAGTTTTCAGAGGCATGTAGCTGCCACATCTCTTCTCAGAGATAAGCTACCAACACTCTAGCTAGTTTATGTCCATTCTGTATGTAAACAAGTTTCAGTTATTGATTAATAAAATGAAGTGTTATTTCCGCTGCATATTTGTTTCTATGGTTATTTGTGTATTTTGTTGCATTCCTGCATAAATCCGGATCATTATGATAATGTGATTGTAATGACTGGAGTGGAATATAACGAACTTTTAAAGTTGAATGGTACCTCATCCAATTCACAGAATTCTACAAATTTGGCTCAGCATAATAGTAATTTATCTTCTAGCTTGTTATGGCATGCTAGATTTGGTCATATTAATTATGATAGTCTCATAATTATGTAACAAAAAGGAGTTCAAGGGCTTCCTACTATTCCGAGACAACTTTCCCAATGTGATACTTGTATTTTAGGCAAGCACAGTAAACAACCTTTCCATGATTCGATGTTTCAAGCTTCTAGAAAACTAGTCCTTATTCATTCAGATTTATGTGGGCCCATGCTTATTCCATCAGCAAATGGTGACAACTATTTAATGGCTTTTATTGATGACTTTACAAGGATGTGTGGGTTTATTTATTAAAAGCAAAATATCAAGCTCTTGATACATTCAGAAATATTCATTTGTGGATTAAAAATGAAACTCGGCTCAATATTGGAACCTTTAGAACTGATAATGGTGGTGAATATACATCTCAATATTTTGAAAAATATTTGCAAGAGAATTTTATTAAACATCAAACCATTATTCCTTATAATCCATAACAAAATAGTGTGGAAGAAGGTATGAATAGGACACTATTGAGTATGGTAAGATCCATGATGTTTTGGGGAGAAGCAGTTCTTTGTGTTGTCTACATTAAGAATAAGTGTCCTTCTGTTGCACTACAAAACATAACACCTTATGAATTGTGGCATGGGAATCTTCCAACTGTCAAGCATTTTAGAATTTTTGGTTCCACATGTTATGCTTTGATTCTTGAGCAACAAAGAAATAAATTGGGAGCAAGAAGTAGAAAGTGCATTTTTGGGGGATAATCTAATACTTCCAAAGCTTATAGATTGTATGATGAAGATAACAAAAAATTTATTGTTTCTAGAGATGTTATATTTCTTGAATTTGGAAAGGATGCACTCGCTATTCATAAATAACTTACTCATCTTCATAGATTTCATCCTAAAAAGTTCTATCATGAAAGGGATAATGAACTTCCAAATCTTGAAGGGGGGATTCTTGTTCTAAGTCGATTTTTAAAATTTCCTTCCATAACAACAAGTTCTTATAATGCACAAGTTGATGATTCCAATGCACAAGTTGATGAATAGAGGGTCACAAATCTGATGATATTGTTAATGGAATGGATAAGTTAAGTCTCATAGATAATGAAGAACATACTCTTCATAGATCGACACGGACTAAGACATTTGCAAAAAGGTATGATGATTTTGTCACATTAGACTGTGAATAAAACTTTTATGCTTTTGATGAAGCTGCTTCTTTTCAAGAAGCAATAACTAGTGATGTATGGAGAAGTGCAATGCAAGGAGAGTATGATGCTCACATAAAAAATGGAACTTGGAGGTTGGTGGACCCTCCAATTGGAACCAAACCTATTGGATGCAAGTGGATATATCAGAACAAGTACAAAGCAAATGGCTCACTTGAAAAACACAGAGAGATTTGTAGCAAAAGGATATGCATAGAAAGAAGGTGTTGATTACACATAAACATTTGCTCCTACAAAAAATTGGGGCACTATTTGAACTCTGCTTTCTTTAGTAGCACAAAAAGGATGGAAAATACATCATATGGATGTTAAAACTGTCTTCTTGAATGGAGACTTTAAAGAAGATGTTTATATGGCTCAGCCAGAAGGTTTTGCTTTCAAAGGTCAAGAACTTAAGGTATGCAAATTGGTAAAATATTTGTATGGTTTGAAGAAAGCACCCCAAGCATGGTATGAAAATTTAATTGAACATCTTCTCAAATTGAATTATAAACATTTCAATCTAGAAGATGCAACTTCATTTGTCAAGAAACTTGGAAGATCAGTTGTATATCTAGTTGTCTATGTGGATGATTTGCTTATCACGGGAAATAATGATGTTTATATAACCTCTATTAAAAGAGAGTTATAAAAAGTTTTAATATGACAGATTTTGAATTATTACATTATTATTTAGGAATTGAAGTAGATAAAAAACCAAAGCACATTTTTATTTCTCAGAAAAAAATATGTTGGAGAGATAATGAGCAAACTTGGTATCTAGAATTGTAGTTTTGTTTCTACGCCAATGGAGTAGAATCTAAAGCTTACTTCAAATGAAGGTATCACATTTGAAGATCCAACAAAGTACAAACAACTTGTTGGAAGTTTAATTTAGCTTACTACAACTTGTCCTCACATAACTTTTGTTGCAAGAGTACTTTCCAGGTTTATGCATTAGACTTGCGAAGGTCATTGGAATGCAACAAAGTGAGTGCTCAAATATCTAAAAGGACTCAATCTTATGGCATCAAATATTCTAATGTTTCATACTTCCATCTCATTGGTTATGCACATTTTGATTTTCATGGAGATAAAGAGCATGGGGTGTCTACTTTAGGTTATTTGATGGACCTTGGATCAACATCTATCGCTTGGAGATCATGAAAGCAATATGTTCCTGTTGATTCTACAACTCAAGCTGAATATGTTGTAGCAGCTCAAGCCACCAAAGAAATCATTTGGCTTTGTAAAATACTTGAAGACTTGCGAGAGAAACAAATGATTTCAATGCCTCTCTTTGTTGAAAAATCTTCTGCAATTCAATTGGCCATGGATCGAACCAAAAATCCAAAAATCCATGATCAAACCAAACAAATCAATAGCAAATATCACTTGATTCGACATCTTGTTGAGGCCAAAACCATTCATTTGACACATTGTTCTACTTCGGAGCAAATTACAGATATCTTTACTAAAGCATTGGGCCATGAAAAGTTTTTAAAATTTTATAATGCAGCTTGGCATATCAGATGTCCCTTCGGATTAAGGGGAGAACGTTGAATAATCTTTCGGGATTTCATTGTCAATAATATTCTTGTTATTTAACTGTAGATAACGATCTTTATTTCCTTTATATGTAATACTCTTCTACGAAATAATACATTGATTTTTGAGGTTCTTCATGGCCTGTGTTAGATATTAGGGTTTCCAAACTTCTTGAGAGAGCCCCCATGTAGAGATGATAGAGATGGTTGATGGCTCCATGTTTTGTCCATATCCTGTCTACATTTCGAATAACGAACCAAGTGTTTTAACCAAGTTTTTCTCTATGTTTATCGTCCATTTAGGCTTCCTTTGTATAAGTTTTAAAGGGTACTTCATTAAGCCTTTAATGAGGTATTTTACTATCACTTCACCTATTTCATTCAGTTTTAAACAAAATTTCAAAGGTCACATCTAATGAATAATTATATGGTATATTGAATCTTGTTATTATGCAGATTTCTCACTCCCCTGATCATGCACCTGATCCAGCAGTCAATCTGATACTCTCTTCATTAATTCAGGAACCTCATTTCAGGCTTCATTTTTTTATCAATCTACGACAAATCTGGTGAAACCGTTTGAAACCCTCTTCATAAACGACCACATTTGCCCCTAATCACGAACAATTTTTAGAGTTTCTAAACGAAATTGGAGAAATCATTTCCACAACAAATGTGATTTTCCCAGATTTTGTGTTGGTCGTTTGCTGTGTTGTTGAACGAATTTTTTATTCTTTTGGGGATTGATCTAATCCATTCTTCTATAGATTTTGTTGTATAAATGGGCCTCTTCAGGTTGAGGGAAGATATAAACATATAGAAATGTTGTAAACTTTGACTCAGATAATAAAATATGCTTATCTACTTTCATTTAAGTTTTTAATTCTTGGTTGAGCAGCGTTTGGAGGGGGGGGCCCCTTCAATCGATGTTTGTATATTTTATATGAATATCTTCGTTTACTTGCATTACTGTAAGAATTTTTCTTATATACTGTTTGTTCATACCATTGTTTCTGATTTACACACTTCTATCAGCGATTTCAGAGAGAGGAATAGGGTAGAAAAGGTTTGAAATGCTTATGTTAGCTAATGATTTGTAAAATCTTGTGAGATATTTAGGATATCATGAGATTTATTTTATTGTGCTACGTTTGCATTAATTGTTTTCAACTGCGGTTTTTCCTTGTAGATTTAAATCCTTTCATATATTCAGTCTGTCAATCTTGAGTTTTAGATCTTGAGTTTCATATATTCAGTCTATCAATGTTTCTCTCCTTGAGCATTCTCATCTCCATTTGGACAACTTTTTGTCTTTGCCTTATAGTCTAGCAACTTGTATGTTGTGGTGATGGCTGCTACAAGGGTCTACACATTTTGGCACAATAGGCCACTATGTGCCCAAGGTTGTATCCCTTTCAAAGGTGGAACATTCTATTTGCTTTGTTCATGCCCATAATCTCCAACACAAGGCTTGGAAACTCCCTAATAAATGCATGGATCCTTCTTATATGCTTGAGAGTCAATAATCAATTCGTGTGCCAATAAATTTATAAACTTTAAGGTCTTTAAATTTATTATTAAGGTCATTAATAATAATAAATTTAAACCTTAGGGTTTTAAAGGGATTTGTTATTAATGATAATAAAATCTATAACTTTAGGGTTTTAAACTTTTGGGCATGGAGAGGGGTTTTTCAAAAACTTTAGGGTAAAAATAATTAAAATCAACATTTCCTTTCAATGAAAATTTAATTACAATTAAAATTCATTAATATATTTATAAACTTTAAGTTTTTAAAATTATTATGAGGTTTTTAAAATTGTTACTAATAATAATAAATTTATAAACTTTAAGGTCTTTAAATTTAGTATTAAGGCTATTAATAATAATAAATTTAAACTTTAGGGTTTTAATGGGATTCCAACTTTTGAAATCCTAAAATTAAGCCAATAAGATTTAATTATAATTAATATTAAAATTCATTAATAATATCGAATTTAATAACTTTAGGTTTTTAGATTTATTATGAGGTTTTTAAAATCGATTATTAATAATAATAAATTTAAAAACTTTAAGTTTTTAGGTTTATTACTAATGCTTGTAATATTGTTATTAATGATAATAAAATCTATAACTTTAAGGTTTTAAACTTTTGGGCATTAGATGGGTTTTTAAAGAATCATTTCAAACTTTAGGGTAAAAATAATTAAAATCAATCTCCGTAAAATAAAAATAAAAAAAATGTTTCATAATGTCTCGATTTAGCCATTGTAAAGATTTAAGAATATAAACAATTCTTTTTCCGAAAAATAGGTTTAGAGATTAATTTTCCGCGCACTTTGAAATCAAATAAAATTAAAAAAATTTCCTACCTAGCAAACCCGAGTCTCCGTAGCCGACCTTAGACTTTCTAACCGGTTCCAGTATTTAACATTAGTTCTCACTCTCTCCACATTCGACTGTGTCCTGATGATGGATCCAGATATGGATTCGAAACATCGACTGGGTCATTTCGGTGGTTTCTCCAATTACATCACCAATAACAACTTTAGTTCATAAAATATAAAGTATGTGTTTGAAATGATTATGACTTCGTTAAACTACACTTGTAATGAACATGAAAACTTTCCGTTATAGTGTGACTTGAATTTAATCTTGATTTAATTGTGTATATTGAAATAAATAAAAGTAATTCGAGTTAAAAAGTATGCCATTCCGATACTTGTTATCTCTTTAAAACACAAATTACATTAATGAAAAAGAGAAAATTCACCAAAAGCTTAGTGCAGTTCTTCTAATGACACAAAAAATAAACCACGGTTCATGGCATTGAATAATTTAAAATACCGAGTTTGTTTGTTTGTTTTTTTTTTTAATGATTATTTAAAAACGTGTTTTTATCACATTTATATATATAAAAGGTTTAATTAAAATTATTTTTTATAGTAGACATTTAAATATTTTAGTAATGCACATATAAATATTTTAGTAATAACTAAAATTGTATTTATATGTATAAGTTATGAATTTTAAGTTTTTTATTTGAACATTATAAACAAAGTAAATCCATTTTAAATAATATAAAAATGTTAATTTTAAATTGTATTTTTCCATATTTATATTTACATAAATTGTATTTTTACATATAAATTGTAAGTGTACACTTCAAATTATATATTTTATAAATAAGTTACAAGTTAAAACATTATATCATATAATTTTATTTATTTTTAGACTAAAACATAGTAGTAGATTATAGTGATATCGGTAAACCAGCTACCGCGTGCTTTGACAGAGATACAAAGATCATTAGCTAAGTTGGACTATATTTCAAAAGGGATCTAGGATCCAGTACAGCCAACGGATAGAAAATAGAGTTTAAAAAGGAGGGAACGCAGAAATAACAAAGGGAGCATGCTGTTGGATGAGCCAAGAATTTCAGACATTCCTCAGACTTCGAGTCATTTGCCCAAGTTTGCTTTCAGGTTCGCCATAGCTGAATCCAGTGAGCTGGTTCAAGTCCCAAAATTTCCATTGACATTGGCAACGTCCTTGAAATTTGCTTGAACTTCTTCCTTGAAATCTTCAAGATTTTCCTTTGAGGAGTCATGGTCAGCTCTTAGCTTCCTGAGGTCATTCTTGATGAGATCCCATGCTTTCTCACCCGCCTGGTTGGACTCATTAAGGAGGTTCTCTTGCTGGTCCAGACGCGCACGGAGCCTCCCCAATGAAGTCTCCAAAGAGACGATCTTATCTTCAACTGGGGGCCGGATTCTGAAGAGGAGGCCATTTCAGACAGCTTGAAGGGAGAGAGCAGAACAGACTTCGACCAATAGCTGGCTTGCAGTCGCTTCCACCCAACTTGCTCAGAAATTTCGCTGTGTATTTTCTCCACTGTGAACTCTGATTCACTTCTGTGAAAGATGGGGAGATTTGCATTCAATAAATAACCATTAGTAAAGGGATCACAGTCACGAGTCAATCTACTTCTGCGATTTGGCATAGATCTTCTGGCAGCGACCTGAGAAAAACGTGGGTCAGAGCTTTCCCAACTGCGATTTGGTTTAGATTGCTTGACAGCGATTAAGGAATCTCGAGGTTCAGCCATAGTGCCTCTGCGATTTGGCATAGATTTCCTGTCAGAAAAATGTGGAGCACCACTACTCTGCAGGTCAGAAGGGGGAACTTCCATTTGAGCAATGTTCTGCGGCATCTAAGGAATGTCACATCTGTCTTCAAGCCCGTCATTGACTAAGACGCCTCTTCCCAGGCTTGTCCCAAAATTTGCTGCTTTGTCAGCCACCGAGTTGAGGGTCCGAAGCACATGGTAAAATTCTATAGTTTGGAACTTTTTGCTTAAGGATCGGATTTTCTGATACACTTGAGCCAGCTTGAGGTGAGCAGGTTGATTTTTTCGATTTAGGGCAAGAATCAGCATTCTTGAGTCCCCAAATACCGTCAGACTGGTAATTCTTTTGGACAGGGCAATCTTTAGCCCCTGCAGAAGGCCACAAAACTCGGCGAAATTATTAGTTTCAACGCCAAGACCCCAAGAGTAGTTACTGATCATAATTCCAGTAGTAGAGCTGGTCACACCCCCGCATCCAACTAAACCTGGATTACCTTTAGCCACACCGTTAAAGAAGAGACAGTGTTTGTTCAGCGAGGACTTCCATATGGTGAATTCAGGTTCTGCAATCCTAATTTCCCAATGGGCAGGGAGAGATTGATTAGGGACTGGTTTATTCTTCTGGATGGAAATAATTGAACTTATCCACTGCAACTCTTCAGGCAGGAGACAGCTGAAGTCATTAAAATTATGATCCAAGAGTTCCCCAAGTATAGTTATGGCTTGGGTGGCAATTCTATCAGGATGGCTTTCCTGATCCCTAAAAATACGGTTATTTCTCTCTATCCACAACTTCCAGCAAGTGGCTTTTAAGAACCAGTTCCAGGTTGTTTGAAGAAGATGATTCTTAGACAGGTGGAAGGGAGAAAGATTCATCCAGTTCGAAAGCAGACCCTGGATGGAACCAGGAAGAATTAAGGCCGGATGAAGGTTCAAGGCTTTAATCCACACTTCTTTGGATAAATTACAACCAAGGAGGAGGTGATCTGAGGTTTCTTCCTCATTTTTGCAGAAAGGGCAGCGGATAGGGCCTTCCAAACCTCGTTTTTTTAAGTTTTCCCCTGAGAGAATGCTCTTGTGGGCAAGTGTCCAACAAAAGAAATCAATTTTAGGGATAAGGGGATTATACCAGATAAACTTCCAGATTGCCGGATTGGGGGCAGCCATTGGGATTGCTTGGGTGAGCTTATAGCCTTCAGAGGTTGAGTATTTTCCAGACATGTTACCCCATCCTCTTCTATCTTTGAGATCTTCTTTAATAGGAGCTTTGCCTTGGAGGAGGCTAGTAAGGATTTCAGCTTCATTGTGCAGGTCAGGAGGAGGGTCTCCGAGGTCCCAGCTGAGCCAAAGGTTGTCATCCTAGGCTAAAAGATCCCACAGCAAGGTGGACCCTTTAGCCAAGAGCCAAAGCTTGATGTTGTCAATTTCCGAGCAACAACCCAGGGGTGTTTCTCCAAGAATTGAGTCTTCCCAAACTTTGATATTCTTCCCATTCCCCGGTATCCAGTAAAGGCTCTGTTTGATCAGATCCAGCGATTTCATACATAAATTGTAAACAGGGGATCCTCTTCTGATTGGTGGTTGCATGTCAAGGTATCTCTTCCTAGTTCGGGGAAAATATTTTTTGCGGAGAGCTTTCTTACTCCAGCTATCTTTCCCTGAGATCATCTGCCAAAGTATCTTCGCTCCTAGAGCTAGATTTTGGTTGGGTAAACTCCGAATTTGAAGCCCCCCTTCCTCACGAGGTTTTTTATCTTATCCCAGCTGACAAGATCGAGTTTCTTTTCATTTCCTTTGCCCCCTTCCCAAATGAATTTGTTGAGAAGTCCTTCTATTTTTCGAATAGTTGATCCTGGAGCGAGCAAAATTGAGGACTGATAAATAGGCATGCTGTTGAGTACAGCTTTAATAAGAGTTGTCTTGCCTGCAAGATTGAGCCAATTTGCATTCCATCTTTGGATTTTGTCTATAATAGGTTCCCAATTTGTTGGTTTGATTTTGATTTTAAAAATGGGAATGCCCAGGTAAGTGAAGTTGTCCCAATCCATTGTGCCTTCCATTCCAAGCGACCTTGCTATATCCCCTAGCTCTCTAGCTAAGCATTTCCAGCTGAAAATTTTGCTTTTCTGGTAATTTATTTTGCTGCCGGAAACATTTTGGTAAATGTCCAGCTCTTGTTTAAATTGTTCAGCTAAATGAGAATTTGCTCCCCCTAGCAAAAGAGTGTCATCAGCAAATTGAGCGTGGTTTATATCCCGAACATTGTTTGCTATTCTTAGACCTGGCAGCATGTGGATGTCGTGACTAAGATTGAGCTGAAAGCTGAGCAAAGAGGCTTGAATGGCGTAGAGCAGAGGGGACAGCGGGCAGCCTTGTCTTAAGCCTTTGGAGGCTTTGAAGAAATTTGTTGGCCTGCCATTGATTAGCGGGGCTATCCATGGATCACCCACACAACCTTTGATCCAGCTTATAAAGGATTGTGAGAAGCCAAATTTTCCCATGACAACAAACAGAAAATCATGTCTTACATGGTCAAAAGCATTAGCTAAATCAAGTTTGATTGCCATGCCTTTTTTATTGCGCTGAAAGCTTGAATGGATTGCTTCTTGAACTAGAATGATGTTGTCAAGAATCTTCCTGCCTTTGATAAAACCACCTTGGTTTTCTGGAATAATCCTGGGCAAAACTTTTTTGAGTGTGGTGGCTATAATCTTGGTTATAATCTTGTATCCTGTGTTGCACAAAGAGATCGGCTTGAATCTATTGAAGGTGTTGGCTCCTTTTTCTTTTGGGATCAGAGCCAGGAAGGAGGAGTTGGTGCTGCCTCCCAGCTTGTTGATCTTTTGTGAATACCGGATCATTCTTAGAAGATCATACTTTATTATTGGCCAGCAGGAAGTGAAGAATCTTGTTGTGAAACTGTCAGGACCACGGGCGCTGTCAGGCTTCATTATATCAAGGACATCTTTCAGCTCCTTCATGGTGATTGGGGCAGTAAGGAAGATATTATCCTCAGGATTAATAAGGTGAGGGACGAGATCGAAGGGATGGGCGCAGGTGTCCAGCGGGTCCTCTATGGGAGCAGAGTATAGCTCTTGGAAAGTCTTCTCAGCAGCATTCTTTATGCCTTCAAAATCTTTGATCAGCTCACCTTGATAAATTATTTCGGTGACCGCTTTGTAATTTTTCCGAGCCACGACCTGCTTATGGAAGTACTTGGTGTTTTTGTCCCCACTTAGCAGCGAGAGATTTCAGGATTTTTTCCTCCAATACTCTTCTTCCATCCTACAGGCTGAGTGGAAAGCTTTCTGCAGGTTCTCTTCCTTTTTTAGGAGGCTGTCCGTGATGGGGTTGAAATCCATGAAAGTTTGGTGTGCTTCAAGATTAGCTTGAGCCAACTTCAGATTTGTGATGGGGGATGGAATGCGTCTTGCCCAGTATTTCAAGTCAAGTTTAAGCTTCTTTATTTTTGCTTCCCAAATGTAGGACGGAGATCCTTTTATTTGTGTTTCCCAAGAGTCGGAGACTACTTGCATAAAGTCCTCTTGATGAATCCAGAGCGGGTTGAAACGAAAGGGAAGCGGACCAAGGTTTTGATCAAGATTCAACTCAAGAAGGATTGGCTTATGATCAGAGGTGCTATGCGGAAGGATTTTTGAAGAGGCTAGAAGGCCCAAGTCGAGAAAGGCAGAGTGGACTAGGAACCTATCAAGCCGGGCTGCTACATGGCCAGGACCAACTCGCTTGTTAGTCCAAGTAAACTTTCCTTTAACTGGCTTTATATCGATCAGATCCCATCCCAGCATAATGTCTTCAACCCATTCCCTCGAAGGATCTCTGACCAGCGCTCCTCCTTTTTTCTCGTTGGTAGCTAGGGTGATATTCAAGTCGCCAGCTACTATGATATTCTCGAGATGATGCAGGTTAAGAAAGGATTCAAGCATACTCCGGCAGTTTTTTTTTTCCAAAGGTAAAATAGGGACATAGAGATTAAATAAACTTACACTTTGACCAGAATGTTTATGGCTGAGTTTGGTGAACACCCAGTGCAGCGTTCGCTCCTCATCTTCAAGATCGTATAGAGTGGAGTCCCAAAAAGTGGCAATACCTCCAGATGCACCTCTAGAGCTGTTGCCAATCCCAGGCCCTTTTTTCCAGAATTTATTTCCAGCTTGGAGGGTAGCAGATTCCTCCATTTTTGTTTCCTGGACTAGCAGAATATCATGGTTATGAATTCGCACCAAATCTTTCATTGCTTCTTCTTTTAAAGCAGATCCTAGTCCTCTGCAGTTCCAGGAGATGTACCGCATTAATTACTTTGAGTGGGTTTGGCCCCTTTTGAGGCCTAAGTAGTTCCTTTTTTGGATCTGGTGTTCATTATGCCTTTTAGGGTCTTCTGCGAGCCATCGAGGATTGCTAGGTAAGTTGCTTCCTCTCTTTTCTTTTTTTTTGATTTCCTTCCTCTTGGATTTTTGATGGGGGTAGCCTGGCGGCTGCTTGATGAGGAATCCTCATCCGATTCTTCATCTGGGTTTGATTCTGGGAGAAGTTCTGCGCTTGCTTCTATGGTGGATCCTAAAGCCTCAGCAACCAACGAAGGACCTGGAACAGGTTGGGGTATTTCCCCTGGCTCCAACGTCACTGTGGCCACTCTATTGGGGGAATGACATCCTTTTTTTTTTAATGCTTTCAGAGATTGGTTCTTTCCCAGCTGGCTCGTTGGTGATCTGCACTTCTTCATCATTTGGAATGACAACTGGATCGAGATTTGTGGCTTCCTGGCTCGGTTTTGATGAGCTTGACGTGTGATCTTGCATGCTCCCTGCTGCCTTTTTTTCATTACTTTTGCCCATTGTTTTCCCTTTTTTGACTTTTTGCCATCCTTCTCCCTCTTCCGAAGCTTGCATTTTGGGGCAGTTTCTTTGGAAGTGCCCGTGTTCCTGACAGAGTCGGCATTTGAAAGGTAATTGTTCGTAATCCAGCTTTTGGAAGTGATGCCATTCTCCAACTTTGAGTTTCACAGCCTCAGGCAGCCCAGCTTCCAGATCTACTTCTACACAAATTCTGGCACAAGAATATTGGCCCTTGTTTTCGGCTTTATCAATGTATCTACCGAGTGCATTCCCTATTTTTTCCAGGGCTTGAGTGTTCCAACAATGGACTGGGAGATTTGGGAGTCTTACCCACACTGGAACTTCTTTCGGCACATCTACTTCTGCATTGAAGTCAGGGGTCCATCTGTTGAGATACAGACCTTGGGAACCCATGAAATACGGGCCATTTCTGAATATGAGATCTCGGTCTTCTTTTGCTATGAATTCGAAGATGAAGAACCCTCGACCAACAGGGTAGCATGTAACATTGTTCTTGAGCTGAGGCCTCCAGTTCCTTTGGATCCAGTCATTAGTGGTTCTTGTTGAGGGCCAAAGCCCCATGAACTGGCCTACCAATCCTTGCTCCGCCAAAGCTAAGGTGATCTTGATTGGCTGTTCAGAAGGGAGGTCGATTTCAGGGATTGCATCCAATTTTTTAATGAACTTCGGGATGTTTGGAGCCACTGGCTTGAAACCCGGAGACCTAAGTAACCGGTGGAAAGCTTCAGCTGCAGAAGTAGCAGAGGGAGGGGAGAGCCCTCCCCCAGGCGCAGCCATGGCGATCTGAAACCCTACGCGGCCGAACTCCAACGCACTCCAGCGTTCTCACCTCTCTCGCCTCAATCGTCCGTCCAACCTCATATAAATATTTTATTATAAAAATAATATTTAATTAATTTTATATTTTTACAAAATAACTTTTTTTAACAAAATTATTTTTTATTTATAAATAAATTAACACACCATTTAAATAAAATTATAAAATATTTTTTTCTTTTAAAAATTATAATTTATTTTTAAAATAAATTAATAACAATTCTTTGATGTGATACAATGAGGTATCATGGTAAAGACACATTATCCCATTCATTTTTACATACATGTTTTTCTATTGCACCATTCTAATGATATTTTTGTTTTCTAAACAAATTAACCATAAGATTATGAGATATCAAATGATAAGGATAAAGATAAATATTATAGTATTCATTTTTATAAATAAGTTTTTGGTCCATCTTAATTTATCTTTTATATTATAACATTTTTTTTTACATATAAGTTTATGGTACATCTTAATTTATTTTTTATTATAAATTTTTAGTAAATACTAAATTTTATATATATTTAGATTTATTTATTTTTAAGTAGTTTTTGATAAAAAAGTAAATTTTATAGTTATTATTTTTTAAAAATAGTTACAATATAGTAATTATTAATATAAAAATGTGTTAGTGTATTAATTTTTTGTAATTAATTATATTAAATAATATCAAAAATTTGTTTAGATTTATAATATATAACATTAGTATTATTTTTGAAAAGGATGGAAGACATTATGTAGATATTATTAACAATTTTAATATCATCATATCATAAAATAAAAAAATTGTAATTTTTTTGATAGACAAAAATTTAAATGTGAAGTACTTCTTCTACTCTTGTCTCAAAATCCATAAAAGTTTATTAAAATAATTATTAATATGGGACATTATCCACACATGTTAACATTAGGGTAATTATTAACATGGAAAATAAACCTACTTCAAGGTAATATGACATTGTAATCATATTAATTGAAATATATCACATAGATTATATAGTGACCAAAAATCCCACGAAAGTGTCATTGACACCACTAATAATGTTGGTAACATAGTAAGAGAGAATCATATCACCTCAACTAATGTTAGAATTAGAATTTTATGTTTATTTTCAATATTTTGTTCAATTTGAATTTTTTTTACATTAAAGTGGATGTAAAGTAAAGTGTTCAACATCCCATATAAGTTAGCTTGTAACACATTGCTTACTAATTTTAATTTTTGTTTATAAATTTTTTATGTTATGGTTTTTTTCTTATAAACATTGAACTATAATTTGTATAATTTGCTTAGAGCATTGTTACTTCATGTTGTTATCTAGCAATATAACCAACTCTTATATATATATATATATTCATTTTTCAATCTCATATATTTATTATCAACTTTTAATTTCATTGAGATACTATCTAGACAAAAAAGAGAGGCGAGAATACGAAAATAGAGGAAGTGTGAATTTAAAACAAATCTTTTTAGGCCCATATTTAAACATATATCATGTAAATACTCATTTAGAATTTTTTTTTCTCCTTGTGTTAAAATTTTTGGCATCCATATTTAATTGTTTTTTTCACCTTTAACTTTGCTATTTTTTAATGTGTTCAACTTAAATTAATTCATAAAAGCATTCACTTTTAACATCAAACAAATATTTCACTTTGGTTTGAACTTGTTAGAATATAATCCTCCAGGATTATATATTGTAAATAAATAAATAAATTGTTATGTAGGAATATGAATAGTTGCATAGGAAGGTGAAAAGGCTGGTTCTCAATCGCCACATGAAATGTATAAATATATGATATGTCAATGGAATAATGGAATCGGGAGTTATACCTAACAAGTGGTATCAGAGCTTGGCTGCCTGCCATAACTCCTGCTGCATTTCAGTCCTGGCATTCTGTTTGCTAGTCCATTGCCAGACTGCCTGCTCCATTAGTCTGCCATTTGCATGCGTTTCTCTTTGCCAGCCTGTGCGTATTCATCTGTATGCGTTATTCTCTTCTCAACCCTAATTTCTTGAGCTAAATGAGTCACCCTCCTCCTCTTGCATATTATTGTTGCTGCAAAGTCTGGTGAGTCTGCAAAGTCTGGTGCGTCTGCCGAGTCTATTGCTTGGAAACGCATAAACCCTAATTTTTGTGACCTAATTCTCCCTTGGTGTGACTGCGATCTCCCTTGGTGTGCGATACAATCAGTCGTGAATTTGAGCACTTGAAAAATCGAGTTCAACATCGGGAGAACGCTCACTGATAATGATAATATTAACTATAAAGACTGTTATGAGCTTTCTGCTTATAGAGAACCCTGTATTATATTACGTGCATTTCCACGTTGCCAGTGCAGTCGAATGTATGGGACTGTGAATCTTTTTGATAAAATGTTGGTTGCAACCGGAGAAGTATCGTTGCAAAACAAACCGTGACTACATTTGGCACCGGTTGTTCGTTGCTGCGTGAAGAATTACCAAGGGAGTTATTGTTGTTGGAGTTTATTCCGCTATTGTGCGAAAGAGGATCAATTGTGGTTTGAGTAGAGTCACTAATTTAATCACTACGTTCACCACATGAAGTAGATTGCTGGTGTATGTGGGAGGAAGAACTGTAAGGAAAAGGCCCATGTATGCCGATTGGTATGGTCAGAGGCTTGTGTGTTTGTTGCATCTGCATCCTGTGTGAACGGGAGCCTGTGCTTCCAGGATTGCAGTCGCTGTCGAAAGTCTTGTGAGAAGCCTGCGTTGTATGCTGAAGACTGCGTGGAGACTGGGTGCTGCTACAAGCCTGTGTTGTATGATTGAAGACTGAAGACTGCATGCGTTGAACCACTGCATGCGTTGGTGTAATGACTGATAATTGAAGTTGCAACCAACAGAAAAACGCCTTGTTATTGAATGTTTGGTGAAGACTCATGCATATTTTATTTGCGTGAAGACTGAACCTATGTTTTTTATTGTGATTTCTTTGAAACACAATGACTGGAGACTGTTGGTGAATATTCACCCTCACTTTTCATCACCACATCGCGCGGGAGCCTTTGAGATGGAGGAGGACGCTCTTTTTTTGGGTGCCATTCCAATTTCCCAGTGATCGCTGCACTCTCATTGCTGGAGAAATAATGTGCGCTGAAGAAATAATGTATGATGTATTGTGCCTGATATATGTTGAAGACTAATATATATATTGTGTTGAAGTCTGATCATACATATATATTGCGTTGAAGAGCTGTGACTGTAAGCTTCTGTTCACTATGATGCCGGAAAGAGATGGTTGCAAGATGTCTTCGTTTTGTTTTGGATTAAATATTTTTTATTAGGAGATCACATAGAACTGAAATGTTTTGCACCCTGGTTATACGTGAATCCAAATTTTGAAGAATATTTATGTGCACATTGAATATGACATTTGAAGCTGCGATTTGAGATTATGGCGCCGTCTGTGGAAACCCTAATTTTCTGAGTGAAGCTGCCTGCGTGGAGCTGCCTGCGTGAAGCTACCTGCAAGTTCTTCAAGCTGCTGCGAGCTACCTTGTCCCGTCAGAGTTGGGGTCTATCTCTTCTCTGTAGAGTGTTGCGACTTCATCAAAGATACAACCTGCCATTGAAGAGTCCACGTTATGCTACTACAAACAAGTTTGCTGCAAGATATTTTGTTGATGTATTACTGTATTTGAAATGTAATTTTCATGTAATAGCACTCTAGAATTAATGATATAGAGCTATTGATAAGCTCCAACATTATTTGATAAGCCCAAAATTATTTGTATAGGCTACAGAATCATATTGTAATCTGTAAAGGAGCAGGAATCTAAACCTGCATCCCATATTTTTTCCAAGTATTCTGTAAGTTGCAAATTTCAGATTGAAGATGCACAATTTTGCATCTATTGTTGGTGATGTCCTCACTGGCAAGGAAACATATCCAAAATGGTCTAGAAAGATCAAGAAATCAAGAGAGCCTGTCGAAGAATCCCTTGACTTTGTTCAGAAAACAAAAAATCGGTTCAAAGACCCTTCCAAGGGAGATTGCAGCAAGAGAGGACGAAAAAGAAGAAACTTCAGAGGCAGAGGGGGCAGAAACAAAAGATCAGATTTGCAGTGCATGCGTTGCGGAAAGATTGGGCATACATCAAATCAGTGTTGGGCTTCATGGGACTCCATCAAAGACAAGCACAACCAAAAGAAAGATGATAATAAACATCAATATGCTAGTAAATCTTTTGATTCTGCTCATTGTATTGTTGCACATTGTAATCTTGGAATTAATGAAATGACTTCTCTTTCATCTTACAAAGATTGTTGGCTGCTTGATACTGGTGCAACATCACACATGACATTTAGAAAATACTGTTTTGAAGAACTTAATGAAACAATAGATGGCATAGTTTACTTTGCAGATAAGTCAAGTATTAAAGCAAAGGGAATGGGCACCATTCGATTGAAGATGCTTGGATTCCCTGATTTCTTGTTGAAGAACGTTCTTTATCTTCCAGAGTTGCAGAGAAGCCTGCTGTCCATGGTGGAAATTCGACAGCAACGCCATTCCATCCACATGTTTGATGGAATCGTTGAAATAAGAAAGTCT
>LPNX010352753.1:261841-306525 GCA_001517045.1 Pseudotsuga menziesii | reverse complement strand
GATTCAACAATAGAAGCAGAATATGTGGCTGCAGCTGAAGCAACGAAAGAAATAGTATGGCTCAGGAAGATACTTGAAGATTTGCAAGAAAAACAAGAAAGTTCCACTCCATTATTGGTCGACAATACTTCTGCAATCAAGCTGGCTAAGAATCCTAGATTCCATGATCGAACCAAACACATCAACACAAAGTATCATTTGATTCGACATCATGTAGAGGCCAAGACAGTCCATCTTCGACATTGTTCCACAACTGATCAAGTTGCATACATCTTCACCAAAGCGCTTGGACGAGAAAAGTTTGAAAGATTCAGAAACATGCTTAGACTTACGAACACCCCTTCGGATTAAGAGGGGGATTGTTAGAATATAATCCTCCGGGATTATATATTGTAAATAAATAAATAAATTGTTATGTAGGAATATGAATAGTTGCATAGGAAGGTGAAAAGGCTGGTTCTCAACCGCCACATGAAATGTATAAATATATGATATGTCAATGGAATAATGGAATCGGGAGTTATACCTAACAGAACTTTACGAGAGGAATCGAGACACATAATAAATTGCAAATCTTAACATCTATAATATAGAAATGAAACAATAATGTATTATAAAAATAAAAAAAACAAATAATGGTACTGTGAAAACCAAATTTAATTTATAAAAAATTCACGTACAATCATTAAAAGAGATGCGCAACTATTTTCATTTATTCACCAACCTTATCACAAGAGGGCAATGCCCCATTTATCACTATGAACAATAGAAAATATGAGGGCAAAGCCCCACCTTATCACAAGAGGGCAATGCCCCATTTATCACTATGAAAAATAGAATTTGAGGGCAAAGCCCCATTTATCACTCTGAATGATAGAAAAATTTGAGGGCAATGTCCCATTCATTTATCATTGTAAGCAATAGAAAAATGAAGAAACAAACATATAAACACACTAGAAGCTAGAAAACAATCTCCTTGTTCCAAACACAAAATTAATTGTTTGATAGTGTATTGGAAGATTGGAATGAGGAGAAGAACATACAATTAAAAGTGTTAAAAAAATTACAAAATCATTAAAAAAAAAGGTTTAAAACTTAAATAAACTATCAAATTTAGTAATAAAAACTACTTAAAATTTAAATACCATGGAGTAGTCTTAAAATAAAAGTTTTAATGTATTTAGTGTATAAAATGGAGTAGTCTTTTGGTAGCTTACCCTGTATTGGTTGGACTTGATGAATGTTTCCCAAGTTCAATTTGTACGACTTTTCACAAATTTCAGGGTCAATATCTAATGAAGTAGTCTAAATATTGTACTTTTTCTAATTTTCTGGCTTGTTTTGTTTAGATTATTTGAAGGTGTTAACCAAAGATTTTACCAAATAAAAAGCCAAAAAGTTTTTATAAAATTTATTTTTCTATAAATAGAGTTATTAACCATCACCAAATTTCATTTCCCATGCCTTAATAAAATATAATTTATTATATATATTTTAATATATTTAATTTATAAAAATTCATTTTCTATAAATAAAATAATTATTAAATTAGGAAAATGAAATTGGATTATATATTATATTCGGAAATATAATACATAAATGTATTATTTACATAAAATTCATTTTCTCATAAACAAGTAGAATGATTATTGGCCTTTTAAAATGAAATAAATATAAATAGTGATTATTAAACTTAAAAAATGAAATTTGGCTATAATTAAATTTTATAAATTTTTATTTTATATCCAAGAAATTATTAACTAAAGTTTGCAATAAATTTTAAATTTAATTTGATGATAGTTAAATTTTATAAACTTTCATTTTACATCTAAAAAATTGTAAATTAAGGTTTAATAAATTTTAAATTTTATTAAGGCCCTGAAGTTTGAATATTCAGCCTTAGAGCCACTTTCTAATCGTAAAAAGTTTGGGGGTGCGGAATGCATAAGCTTCCAAATTGTTTCATAGAAGGAAATCGCGATCTTTGCATGAAGTCGTGTGTGGTTTAACTAAGATATAATTAAACTTCCGAAGGTCAATATTTTATATTTGCACGGACATAAAACACAAAGCAGTTATGTTGAGCAAAACGTACACGTAAGCGTGCGGGCGAGACAACGACACGGATAAGGAAGGGAGGAAAGTGCCCATCGCTGCTACGGGTAACGGGTCCACGGGCTATCGAGTATCTCAATTATTAGAATAGTAGAATGTCAATTATTTGTTTCATTTATTTTTTAGTTTTTTAATTTATTCATGATCCACGGGTCCACTCTTTCGTTTCCCTCTACGCTGCTAGGTAAATCGCCATGGCGAGCAATATTTCTTATGCTATGCAGCATTTAATGCGACGGCGGTCGCACTGTCCGCCGTCGGATCGCTCTTTGGAACGGATCCGACGGCGGACAGTGCGACCGCCGTCGCATTAAATGCTGCATAGCATATGCAGTATTGTTCGCCGCAATGGCCATTACAATCACGCCAAATGTTCCGGAGCAGATATGTAATGACGTGTCCATTTACACGTTCACAGTTTAAGTAAGTATCGAGTCGGAGGAATATTTGAACTTTGGTATTCATGAAAAACACGATTCCAACGCGGATGCGCGGCAATGATAAAATAGTAGTAAAACATTTTACCATTTAATGATTCTATGTGCGGAAGCGGTGAGGGAAGGGCTTTAAGCTTTTGCAGGTGCAGGTTAGCTGCAATGGCCGTGTAATTTCTAAATCTTTATAACATTTTAAGGTGCCGAGCGGAAAGTTAAGGATCTTTTTGTTTTCTGTCCGCGCGGGAAAATTGTTTAAACGCATTCGGTACAAGGATTTGTGAAAATGTCGTCGGAAAGAGAAAAATGTTCAATCGACGGCGGAGGAGGAAAAAGGGAGGCAAGCTATTCTTTACACAAATTTAAACTCTACCAAACTCGATCGGTATGCAAATGATTTCTCAGATCATTTTTGCATGTAATTTTAGATGCTTACATGCCTTTTTCTACATCATTGTTTTTGTGATCTTGAAGATCCGTAATTTCGTTTAAACGCTTCCCACAAGTCATCTTCATAAGCGTTGGAATTTAATAAACATATTCGATACTTTAGCTGTTCCCTTGCACGCTTACTGTCCTTGAGATATACTGTAAATCTGTTTAGTTTAAGCATAAAAATATGAATGCTCATTTCGGTTTCCGGTTTCCAATATGTTACCTGTCTTTGCCTCAGGGTTATTCTCACAGCTAGAAAAATTACGGTAAGTTTGACCAGTCACTGGTGTATTTATGTCTGGTTCTATAGGGCTTTTCATTCACATTTTTCATCAATTTCCTGAATTCGTCTTTTTTCAATTATTAAATTTTAGGTAAAAAGGTTTATGTCTCAAATGTAAGTTAAAAGCGTGCAAAGTAGTTAATACACACAATAAATCAGACTAAAGGCAGATCTGTGCAAGTATGGACATGAAATATTCTCTTGTAAAATAAATTAGCCAGGCCATAATCAGGACTAGGTTCATTTTCCACGGTCAGATTAATAACAGCCACTTTCGAACAGGTGCATGAATTAATGTAAGTTCTAAAGGCAATCGTTTGTGTTTCACACAGGATGCTGATAAGAAATTAAATTTAAATAAATTCTCTCGGACCTTGACTCCTAGCACCTTGAAAGCTTAGGAAGAGTGTCTTCTTCTTCCATCTCAAGGGAAAGAGGTAACTGGAAATGATGAGTTGGTCACTGTGCTACATTCCTTAGCATATTAAGACAACACTTCTTTGTTTCTTTCACCATGCTTAAGGTTTTCTTTGCAAACAATAGCAATTTACTTATTTTAAACTAGAGTAATACTAATTTTGGCCCCGCATCCTTCATCAACCACAACTCAAATAACTTTTGTATAGGTTATAACATATCTATACGTATATATAGATATAATTTAATAAAAAATATTTTTTAAAAAAGAATAGATATATTTTATATAATTTAATATAAAATAAATTTTAAAAAATAATAACAAGTTATTAAAATGATATGTATTAATAATCTCTTATTAACACTTTAATAAAACGATGTTATTATGATACTATACTATTTAGTTGACAAACCCGACAAACCCCTTCACTAATTGGATAACTATTCAATTGACAAACTCAATGCTCATATGCGAAGTGCAGTAAAAGTGAACCACGAATTATATCATTCACACCATGAATTTCATTGATTACGGAACTGGCCATTTTTTGTTGGAACAACTAGGTTCGCCTTGAGACCCTCCAGAACTGGCTCAATCAGCTAATTCTGATAACATTGCTTTATACTCTCCAGTGTTAAGCTTTCATTGATCTATTCTCATCACTACATAACCTTTTTGAAACCATAACATCTACGATTGAGGGTGCTTTTGTCATGCTAACTTCAACTTTTCTACTGTCTTTACCATGACCATATTTTCCACGCTATTCAAATCAATAATAAATTATAACCTTACAACACTTACCTCCAAACTTACATTTGGTTTTGAAGACGTTCTTTCTCAGCGATCAATCTTCTATTGGTGCTAGTTGTTTCTTTTTTGGCATGATCATTACTTTGCCCATCATTAGCTTTTTCTTCATTTTGTACTACACTATGAATGTTTGTTGGTCCTTTGATGTCTCTTCGGTGTTCTCCAACCTAAATCACTTTGAATCCTTATTAGATTGCGCCAAGGGATTTTAGGAGGATCACAGTAGGTAGGCTGAGAAAGCTATTTATCTTCTTAGCAACCCATCATCAATTTCTCTTCTACTACTAGTACATCGACGTTGACTGTTAGGAGTGATATCCCATCTGCTGCCTATTACCTCCCAAACTAGCATGAGTGATTAAAGTCCTCAAGAAGCAAGCTAGGTGAGGGGAAGCAGGAGGAAAAGGCCAATGTGACCTTACCAATCCCCTTTCGCACTTTTGGTTGGCTCTTCTCCAACTCAAGGGGTGCTTCCCTAAGATAGGATTATGAGGGCAAAGACAACAGAGGTTGCCCTAGCAAAATTGTTGTAGCATAGCAAGTAAAAAGAAAGGTGATGAGAGGATAGAGAGAAACCAATCAAGAGACTAATGTCAATCCACCAAGGGAAAATGGAGTCAAAGGGTCACAAACTAAGAGGGCCTTGCTTAATAGGTCACCAAGTGGGAAGACTTGCAGCCACTAACCCAAACCCTACTTGATGTAATAGAAGATGAATTGGGGTTTACAAGGGTTGGGATCGAATGAAGTATCCACTTCCTTTCTAGCTCTTGAGGTGCACCTTATAAATAAGAGTTTATGGTTGCACAATTAGAATGAAGGTAAAGATACAAATAAAGATTAACTTAAGACATCTTTCTCCAATGTGGTGGTAGCACCAATTTCTGAATGGCCTAAACAAGAAGCATAGAAACGACAATGTAAAAACACCCCATAAACTTACAACCATGAAGCTCCAAGCAATATAAGTGCGCCACACATGAAGAAGAAGGGAATCCTTACAACAAGATTTGCTCCAAGATAAGATATATTCATTAAGCTCAAGAGAGAGGGAACTCCAAAAGTCCAACCATGTTTTTAAAATGAAGAGGTCTCCTCCTTATATAGCCCAAATAAAGTAAGAGGGTGCTTTCCAAGTGTTGGAGGCATGCATGAGAGAGGGAGCCACCTCTAGAAGATACAAGCTAAGTGTTGAAACACATGCATAGGAAGTGTGCCACCTCTAAGAGAAGGTAGGCCACATGGGGAGGCAAATTCCTTTGAATTAGGGGATTATGTCCCAAGTGGTGCACCTCCCTTAGAATGAGGATTCCCCCAACAAAATCCAAAAAATAGGGATCATGGGCTCTAAAATCAGGGGATTATGTCCCAGAATCCAAAAATTTGGGATTTCTAGACATAAATCCCATAAATCAGGGAATCCTATCTCTAGAGTCCAACAAACAGGGGATTATGTCTCCAAGGGGTGCGCTTCGCATAGTTTGAGGGGTTAAATTGGTCTAAATGGAGTGCACCTAGAGGGAGGCTTTCCACACAGTATAAACATCCCATCAAACAATTCTTTACAAAATTAAATCATGGTAATTACTCCAAGGAACTATAAGCCATATGCAACTGATTATGCCGTGTAGGGATCCGAAATTTGAATAAAGTCATCATAGTCATCAATTGGATTACCCTCATACAATATGAGGAGCAACAACTGACTCCAACTATAGGACATGTGCTCATCTTGAAGAAGAGTGCATGAGAACCTCAGAATCTCCTGGTTGCGTAGACGATTAAGAGGAAGAGGGAAAGAGAAACTATGTGGAGGGATGGCTTAATTCACATACCAAATGCCACATGCTTGTTACATACTTCGAGATCGTAAATGACTTTCAAACAAGTCATAATCTATCAATGCCAACAAAATCAACGCTTGTATATGGGATTTATTTGTCCTAATCACCTACTCTAGCATATAAACAAAAGCATGCTAACTTAAATCATATTTCCAATGTAGTCACCTTAGCATCTCATCAACACCAAAGCCTATTCCTTTGTGCTTGTTCATAGACCAAAACAAGGCAACACCATTCATCATATGCAAAAATGCTGCAGTCTCCATCATGTGATCATGAGCATGTACAATATCATTGAACATTTACCAAGCATTGCAAATTTTCCTATAAGACTCTTCTATCCAAGATTGGATAGGGATTGTATAAACATCATCAACGTGAGGTTGCCAACCTACAAAATCATCAGTAATATCTCAAGAGATAGAGCTTTAGGCTCCTCCATCATCACAATGTCTTCAGCTAAGCATGCGGAATGATTTATCAAGTTCAACATGGAAATGAAATTTTCCCCCAAGTTACATTGCTGGAAAGAACTAAAAAATTTACTGATTTATTTATCTTGCTGTACAATAACGTTTCCAGAATGCAAAAAAAAATTTCCATGTGCAATACTAGGTGAAATTTCAATAGTTTGAGAAGAAGAGGGATGGAAAAAATCTATAGTAAAATTCTGCTGTAATGTCTCATTTCCTGCCCCAGAAATGGGCTCAAGGGTTGATCTTTCACCATCACATTCATCGAAAACTGTAGGGCTTTTTGGTTGGAAAATCTCTACAATAACACCATAAACAAACTGATCCAAATCATAAGAGAAATATGCACAAGAAGGTGGAGAAAACAACTGAAAGTGACCATCTAAAAGCTAATTCGAAAGTGACCCATAAATGAAGGTACAAGGCTTCTCCAACACATCATCATGAGTACACAAAAATGGCTGAAAATGATCATGGGAAATCTCTTCTTCCATAGGCATTCCATGGTCTTCAAAATCAACACTTTTATCATGAGATGACTCATAGATGGGATCACAAAGAAATTTCCAATAACACTCACCCATACTATGATCAAAATAATGAAAATATACATCAGTAACATTACATTCATGGTTGTCATCAATTTCATCACATGCAAAGATATCCTCAAATCTATCATCTTCAAAATGCTTGGCTTCAAATATATGAGGAGAAAATCTTTCCAAACCCTAATCACCATGAGCAGAATAATTAGGAGCATCAAGGTCTTCAACATACGCTTCAATGGGAACATGAGGAGTATCTTCTACAAGGTCTTGAAAAGAGGCTTCTTGATCTACTTCATAGACTTCATAGAGTTCTTTGTTTGCTTTTTTAAGGGCATCCTCATTGATATCTTCTTTTGAATCAAGATGTGCTCTACTAGGAAGGAGGGGGATAACATCTTCAAGAACCTTCTCACTCTTTCCCTCTTCTTCATAATGCCAATGATGGAGAAACTTATTGAAGAAATATGCAATAAAAGAAATTTCTTTGTAACCAAAACCATCATACCATCTAACACATCTTCTAATGTTTAAACAAACACTCTCATTAAATCATCCTCATGAAAATGATTGAAATCAATGTTATCAGAATTGGACCAGTCATCAAATTGATAGAGCCAAAAACTCTGAACCAGTCATCGAACCGACAGAGCCAAAAAATCTAAACTGGAGCGGAACCAGAAAAAAATTGGACCAAAAATCTGGTTGACCAAAAAATACATAAAATATTCAAATTTTGAAAAAAAATATTCATGTGCATCCATAAGAATCCAAAAAATTATACACAAATATGCAAAGTTTCTCATGTATATAGAAAATAACGGCGCGTATAACTAAAATTGCCTCTGAGTTCAATTTATAGTTGCCCAAAATAGATAAACAAAGAGGCTATAAATGGCCTCTAGAGTCCAAAAAACTTCAAAACTTCATGCTACAACAAATAACTACATATCATCAAAATCATTGCCTATATTAGGATCCCATTCGTCAATAGCACCGTGTGCCCCCCACCTCTATCTCAAATCTCAAAGTTGATCCTTTAAGGACATTAGTCAACACCCTATAATTTTGATGAAACCTCCTAATCCAAGCATTAAAAAAAGGTAGATTGTTTTTTGCATGCTTAATAAGTAATTTTGCTTGAGTGAAGGGTACGTTTTTACTAAGGTCGTGACAAAGGAATTAAACATCGAGGTACATAGAGGGGTTGATGCACTTGATTACATGCTAATCTCTTATCCTCTTACATGATAGAATCTAGTGGAAACATTGCAATCCTGAAACCTTGAACATTGTTAAGTCTGTTGAATTCTGAATGGGATCTAAAATTCTACTTTTCACATATGAAGTCTGATGAGATTGGAACCACTCTCAAACATTTTGAAATAATTAATGTTAATGTTAAAAATTTAAGTAAAATGATAGAAAATGAAAGTTAAAGAGAGTTTCGTATTACTGTTTATTGTTATTGATGATTACTGTTTATATTAGGTTAGATTAGAGTAGTTTTTTTTCTATTTAAAAAAAAGCATTTTAAGGGCCCACAACTATGGTTGTATGGTGTGTACGGAATCGACCGGTTCAGTGAAAAAAGGCATGTTCGATACTGAATCGGCCGGTATCAGACATTTTCGATTTGGGTAGGCAACTCAAACCGTTGGAGGGATGAAACCGGTTGAGTTAGCCGGTTTTGCATGAAATAGACTGGTTTTGATAACATTGATTGAAATCAGCGACAACTTCGTTGAAGATGCAATGTGAAGGATAGTTGAATCAATGTTGCAAAAATCGTGTCGAGGAATATATCGCCGAGGTCCTGGAAAGAAACTTGTCGGATATATCGGAAATTATTGGAAAATATTGGAAATTATCGGAAAATATCGGCAAAAATAAACTTAGACTTGAAGATTTATGAAAATATCGGACAAATCGGCAACAAGAAAAACTCGGGAGAAATCAAAGATATTTGCTACACTGAGTTGAATCACCATACCCATAAAATGAAGGAGTAGAATCAAACAATACATTTGGAAAACCAAGGATTCCAAAAAAATCAAGTTGAGGAAAGCATTTATGAACCAAAGAGCCATTGTCCTCAATTTTCCAATTCATTTCCTTTCAAGATTTTCAGAAATGATATTACAAATCATACCTTAAACCAAGAACAATGTGTGGAGTTTCCAAGATGAGCCTTTAAAGTGCTTTTAAGATGTTGCATATGCTCACCTCTACATACACCAAATCCTTCAAAATATGTAATCCCTTCATGGAGTTGCCATGTGAGAGGGAAAATCTACAGTAAGATTTTTTCACAAAATATAATGAAGCATAGTCTTCAAATTTCTACGAAGTGGACTTTATCCTTGACAATGGTGCCAAAAAAAGTTGCCTCCCAAACTAGCATCTATGATTAAAGCCTCGAAGAAGCAAGCTAGTTGAGGGGAACAAAGAGGAAAAGGCCAATGTCACCACACTAATCCCTGGATGTGATACCCACTAAAGGTATCCCATCCGAGACGGTAGAGGTAAGGTAGGTATTCGGTGACAGGGCAAGGGCCTCGTCCACTACTAATGGAAGGTAGTTGTCACACTGGACGAGCCCTTGTCACTTTAGATCAAACTGTAGAATGATCAAGGGGGAGAACCTACTAGCCTATGAAGGCTAGCAAACCTACTCAAGACACTCTAAAGGATAAACAAGTGATGTGTAAGGTGAACAATGAGTAAGTAGATCTAGATCTAGCAAAGATGGATGTGGTAAGCAAGGTTAGGACCAAGCTGGGGAGGCTTAATGATAAGGAAAATTACCCAACTTATAATGAAAGATACCATAAGGAATTTAATAATGTAGATCTAGACAGATCTAGTCAAAATGAGGTAAATCCTAATTAGGTCCACCTAGGGTTTATGCAATTTTGGATAAGGTAGACCCAAAAGAGTAGATCGAGACAAGAAGTGACTAGATCTAGATGCTTGAAGGATAGGTCTGTTGATTTAGAGTGGGTTCAAGCCTACCCAACTGATAGATCTGATGAATTGACCAACCATCCAAGGAGGGCGCCCACGTAGAGAAGACCAGTGCTAGATCCAAGGGAAAATGGAATTAGATTGAGATGAAACTTTAGATATAGGGTTTAATTAATTATCCTAAGTGGGTTTTGATGGTTGTCATCAAATACGCACCCGATATATCATATTTACAAAACTAGGGTTTGGAAGAAGAGGGTTTTATGGTGACAATTGGATTAAGCCCAAGAAAAATAAAATAGATGCAAACGTACTTCGAAATACTTGCTACTAACCTTGTATGACGATGATCTTGCATCTTCGATCAATTACGAGCATTTTTTATGCCTCTCCAAGTGAATTCGCTATCCCTCCAAGATGCCAACCGTTCCCTCCTCCTGCAAAAGAGATCTACAATTGAGAATTGATTTGCAAAAGAGAGAGATGAAATGATGAAAAAAATGAATCAAAGAACATCAAGATGGCCACAAGACAATAAAGATACTTCCTAAATCAATGGCGATTTGGGAGAATGCTATGGAGCTCAGTCACAATAGTGCCCCCAACCAAGTTGCTTCCTTCACCAAGAGGACGACACCCTGCAAGAAGTGTTAGAAAAGCATAGATCCGCAAGAATGCTAGAGAGAATAAGACTTTCCAATCTCCATTCAAGATACTCGACAAAGCTTCCAAGAGTTTTTGCAAAAGTATTCTATTATTCCAAGAGCTTAAGAGCCAAAAGTCACTTTTACAATGGGAGAGCATCTCAATATATAGATCTCTCCGATACACAAAACCTAGATCCAAAAAGATCAAGGGTCAAGATCAAAAGACACGATCACTCTAATCAACGACTAAGATTAGCCAGATACCTAATACATGGAGCCACTCAATAATGAAGGGGGACACACCCACTAAAAATTAAAAATGCCCAAGAAGGGGCGCACCACATGAAAAGTGTGTAAAACATGCCATATCACATGGTGGGGGCTAGGAGGTGATACACATCCTTCTCTAGCATGGCCCCATGTCACAATAACAAGGTATAATCATCAATCATAACATGGAGTGATCAAAATCACTAGGATGTCCGCCTTAAAATACATTAAAAATGCCTCCAAGGTGGAGAATGCTAGGACGTGTAAACCCCATGAAGAGTGAAATTGATGCTGGATGATGAAGGTGGCCCTAACACTGTGCCTCAGACCAATTCCATGCCATTTCCTTGTCTCAATTGCTCAAAATGATTTCTTTATTAGCCATTTTCCATCATTAAAATGCTACCTCAAGAACATAAAACTGTTCATATCTCATTGATGACCGAAACTAGACATCAACTGACTGCAAAAATGAACCCGACACCAGAACAATATGGTAATAACGACTGGCTACACTCTATATGCCCCTTCTGGCGATCTAGAAGATCCAACCATCACTACAAAGCATTTTATTTTTGATTTTTTTGAGACCAAATTGATGCAAACTAATAAAATGACCCATACCTCCTCTACAAATGCCTGAAACAGTGAAACTGAAAACTGGGTGCATCAATGGACTCTCAATGTCCAAATCTACTGGGAATGAGTACCCATACATCATATATCCATAAAAATGTATGTCAGAGGCCCTATCCATGTTAGAATAATAATAATAATAATAAAGCATGTAAGTGTTGATAATCATGAAAATGACACAAGCCATCATGATAAACCATCATTTGAAGCATGAATATGTCTAATGGATAGTGATAAACCACAAATAATCATCTTCCACAACCATCGACCAAAACTCATCCCGGACCTTGCTACTGACATGGTCAAACTGGGTTGACCAGGTTAAGAATGATCAAAATGATAACCCAAACAAAAGGTTTGATACTACAAAGTACAAAATGGATATGCATGCTCAATTATCTATGTTAACAGTAAGATTTAAGTACAAGTGGCTTCTACTGGTGATTATAAGCATAATATATTTAAATAATATATCTAAATCCAAGTAATTAGTTGCTCTGAGCAAGAACCTCCAGTGTATACTCAATTATAGATTTGGCCCTTTTGCTAGTCAAGGGTGAAGGTGAATAAAACAAGGTAGGTCCATGGGAAAGACTTGACACTTGACATTGTAAGCATCTAGGTTGATGGAAAAGGGGATCCACACAACACATAAGTTGGATTAGGTGAACAATAGGGAATGGTAGTGTCTCATAGATGGGTGGAATAATGAGAATGCTCCACTAGACTCTAGGCAAGCAACTTTTTAAAGCAGTTATTGGCATAGCAAGGATACTAGCTAACCTCCAAAGGCAGGTGCCCTGGAAAGCCTTCTGGGCTTCCAGAAAATGACAAAGACATACCCATGACAGGTTAGTCTCACCTTGTTGCCCTGTAGGGGTAAATGAGCTGTACATTATACAATGAATGAGTGCTCATCCTTTGGCCATTAACTCTTTTAAAACATTATTTTATTAACTAGCCATCCTCCAAGGGCAGGTGCTCTGAATAGCCTTGCGGACCTTAGATAATGACTCAATATGACCTCCATTGCCTGCCACCATCCATAGCTGCAATGGAGTGACCACCCTGTTGCCCTTTGGGGGCAAACGACATCACATCATACAAAGGATGAGTGCTCATCTTTTGGAAATTGGATGACTTTCTATTTCATTTGCAACAGTGTTTAAAAACACTTTTGTTTTGCTGGCTGGGCATCCACTTAAAATAAGGATTTAAGTTTCGATGCCTTTAGTGTCTAAAGACACTTTTGTGGCAAGACTACTTGTGTTCAAGACCTAGAGGAAGACCATCCATGTGATAAGAATCACACAAATCAACACCGAGACACAATTTACACATGGGGGCTATTCCAACATAGAGGTGGAGGTGGGGGAAATCCTAGATGCCACTAGTCAAGTTACAAGTCATGGTTAAACAAAAAGAAAGGAAGGCCACAAATGGATGGAGACAGTGAAGATGGTACCAAAGCTAGCAAGTTGTGACCCTTAAAGGGAAATGACCAATTCCATACTACAAGTAGGGCAAGACCAATGAGTATATAAAATAATCTCTTGGATATAACAACTACATCACTTATACTTTAGATTCTAGTAAGAATAATGGAATATCGCCAACATACAACCACTATTAACCAAGTCTCACTACTATAATAAACAATAGAGAAAAAACAAAATCCATACATCACCTCAATTTTGTCTAAACAGAGAGAGAAAATAGGTTGTCCGTAATTTGGATCGAAATGGACTTACTTCAAGATCTATATCTCTTTCTGTCAAGGGAGAAGAGATCATAAAAATCGATCCAGTGAAACATTCAATTAACAACCAAATTTCGTAGTAGTCCAGTGGACATGCTACACGTGACTAATGAATTGAAATTTCATGCTTATGTTCTTGCTCCAATCCTCGAGGTTCCGAAACCTTGCTTTAGCAATTGAAATTACATTTCCAATCCTATCTGTTCATCTATAAAAATACCCTAGCTAATTAAAGTATTCTTTCCCGCACACCTCCGGGGCGGGTGAGGCAACCAACCAATAAACCAAGCAACTTTCCACCCTACTTAGATTAAAGTAAGAGGGTCTTCGGTCGAAGGTATAAGGTCAGTTGTCAATAAAAGGTAGACCATACATCTAAAAGGTGTTGCAAGCCCCGACCACACTAGTTGACTCACCCTTGAGTCAGCTCTGGCCTACTTCTCTAAATGAAGGGGCCAACTCGGAGACCACCTCTAGATCTTGTTGTTTTCATTCCTGGAAGGCCTACAATTATTTTGTACACTTAGTGAGCAGAATGTTTGTACCTATCATAAATATCTGAGCTTATTCCTAATTAGGTTTAGTTATCCTTGTCTCTTGAACAATGGCCCAATCAGTTTCAACAAATGTATACATTTTGGGAAGGATCATGTATTTTTCTTTAGTAATCGGCTGCGGCTATCTCAGGCACCAATGATTTGGGGTCAATAACAAAGTACCAAGACTAGAAATCTAACAGAGTCCCCTATCCTATTCGGACGATAGTAAAAAGTCATAGTAGAACCAGTAGCTACTTGTACTAAAAAACAGGTTAGTGTGATCCCCCTTAGACAATAAAATATATTGACATGAGGAGGAACATATTTACTGGTAAATATCATTTGCAATCGCCTGAATCTCGAGACGCTTTTCGAACGGATCGTATACTTTATTGAGATAGATAAACTGAAATTCCCCCTCTGAAAACAGTACATGATAATTTCCCTTCATACGACTTAAACAATAGGTGGAGTGAACCAACCATTTGATTTTTGGATTAACTGGTTGTTGCAGTAATGGCTAGCCCCCATCGGTGCAGGCAGGGAGAAGCTTCAAGAAAGCACTTTTTCGGTCCGGATTGAAGCATATTTACGTCGATGGAATGGTGCACCAACTTTTGGTATAAATCTTAAGACCAGGCGTTATCAACGACATTCCCAAGCTTTATTATTCAAATATGAGTTGTAATTTGGTGGGTCAGAATGGCATTGTTAGAATCAGAAGATACAATTGGATGCTACGAGAGCACGACTTGCTCATAGAAGAAAATAGCCTTAGGGTTCTGAGCATGCTAGTAGTATTATACGAAGGACCAGCAAGATCAGGATAACTTACTATTATCCATTAAGGCTTATCCAGGCTTGGATATTTGAAGTCACTTATCTTAAAGTTGAGTGTTATAAATATTTATACATAATTATTTTCTAAAAGTTACCCTATACATATCAATACTAGTAACGCTTTGTGAAGACTAGCTAGTTAGCTTGGATCTAGTAAGTAACCTTGGATCTTATAGTTACGCTTGCTTGTTGAAGACTAGAAAGTTACGTACGCTTGGAATATTATATGATGAGGACTAGATATGAGGAGCAGTTACCACCGTGCGAAGACAAAATATACTTACACGTGTAGCATACCAATGAGTTATCAAGATAACATGCATGGGGATTACAATCGAAGAGATCATCATTGCAGCGTGTAGTGCATCTTGTTCCCCCCTATTTTTGCACGTGCTTCTCATAATTGCTGTAATCTTTAGTCCCTTTGACTTAGTGTGGTATTTTGTGGACATCAATATAAATTTAATTTCTACTCATTTTCATGTGTGCCATCTATTTGTAGACACTCAAAGTACTTGTGCTCTGCTTCTCCACATGTATACCAATATAGTTGATAATATTTTTAATAATTATCTACCATTTTAAGGGAAGATTAGTTCTAGTTGTAAAAAAAAAATTCCTTTACTTTCTACAAAATCCACACGAGTTATGTATCTACCCTACTAGATGCACATCCCCTACTAGATACACATCCCAAGAGGATCCTCCACCATTTCCATATAGGAATGGTCTTGGATCCAAAACAAAGGATATACAGAACCTTGCCTTAGAGGGGTTGGAAGTGGAATGTGGATCTAGTATTATTTGATAGTTTCACAATGTTGAAGACTTAAAGATTTATGATTTTTCAAAAGAAAAAAAGTTGCAAAAATGGAGCACTCATAAAAAAAGGTGAAAAGTAAAGAAATCTCTTTGATAATTTCTTATTTATGAATGTTGAGCATCCAAACTTATCAAGAGTTGCGACATATTAGTTTATCTATTGTTTAGAGAGTGGTTGACTATTGTTGTGAGAGGGAGGCATCAATAGGAGTCTAGGAGAGTCTTATGAGGGCAAATTGTCTGACAGCTTCTTTTCATGTAATTTTTTTGACACTTGGAGTTACTTGGACTGCAAGGGAACACTACTTATTAAATTATTCCATAAAAACATGTAGTGTTGCATAAAAATGTTGAATGGGTTCTTGACACATGTGGGCATGTACCTACCTTGGCACATGTAGGGCACATTGCTTGAGTTGGTTGCTTGGAGAAGCGTGTTTGGTGTTGTCACTTGAAAATCCCACATCTCCAAAATGTACTAGAGTTTGGTTATGTTAGGTCTAGCTGAAACTGAACATACAGTAAAATGACTTACCTAAAGGCAAGGACCGTTTCGTTTTCCCATAAAGGAGGTTATTTGCCACTCGACTGTCATTGCAGACTTAGACCGAGGATTGCTGGGTACCGCCACTACCACTTCCATACTTAATGCAGAAAAGTTGAACGTATTGTCGTTGTTTGTAGAAGTTCCGAGAACAAGAAATCTCAGCCGTCCATTATGATATCGTATATATTGTGGGGCACCCAATCAATATATAAGACCAACGGTATCGAAGTTGCAAGGAGCTCCATTGAGGAAGGGTCCGAAATCCTGCCTCGACAAAATTGGTTTGATAACGTATTAGGAGATGACAACTAGCAGTCATTGAATGGTTGTCGAAACATGTACATAGAGGGTGAAAACAGGGCGTCTATAATGGAGGCCCGACGAGAAGCCATGCCATGAGGACAAGTGGTAACCTTTGATTGGTCGTGGGAGTGCCTCATTGGGGGGTGAAAATAGGGTGTTCATAACTGAGGCTCGACAGGAAGTCTCATTATGAGGACAAGTGGCATCTTTCGATTGGTCGTCGGAGTGCCTAATTGGGGGTGAAAATAGGGTGTCTATAACGGAGGTTCGACGGAGAGCCTCGCCATGATGACAAGTGGCAGCAACCGAGTGGTCGTTGGAGCACCCGTATCTTAGGAGAATACAAGCATTTTCGAGGAAAGGCCTGACTAACGGAAATCGACAATTAGTCGCAGTGTGACATGTGGCACGATCTTGGAGGATTGTATTGACGGAGCATAATTGATATGTCAATGCTTTCCTCTGCTATGGACACAGGAGCTAAATGCATAAAACAGGAAGAACCATCAAAGCAACACCCCAAAGGACCAACGGCTAGGATCGATGGTTGAGTAGAAGGGTGCCAACACTGAGGGAAAGTAGATCTATGGTCAAGTACCTAAATCAATGGTCTAAAACCATAATGCATTGCCAAGATACACGAGCCTTAACGCTCACCCATTGAGCCGTTGGCCGAAAACTACTAGGCTACGTTGTGCCCTTTTATTGGTAGTGGCTCCAAATTTTGCATTTTGATACCGCCTTCTGCCGAGCCATTACCACCTGACCCGTCGAAAGTTGGAAACCACGTGGGCTCTCCCTAGGGTGACACATGAGCCACATCAAGACCTACGGAAGGTCTCCATGGTGGTAACTGGTAACTAAAGGGCACATAGCCCCCACGTGCACCAACTCGCGACTGACACATGGCCCCTAGGACTGGATGACGTTAGGTGATGCCACCCCAAAATTTGTCCAATA
The DNA here is from genome assembly GCA_001517045.1 of Pseudotsuga menziesii. Classification (NCBI taxonomy): domain Eukaryota; kingdom Viridiplantae; phylum Streptophyta; class Pinopsida; order Pinales; family Pinaceae; genus Pseudotsuga; species Pseudotsuga menziesii. The sequence goes on along the minus strand of LPNX010352753.1, from coordinate 288,875 downwards.
ATTATGAGCCACATGGCAAATTCAAAATTTTGGCCGTTAGATCAGAAAGTTATACTGAGATAAGGCCATCGAGGAAGGATGGTGAAGGAGCACACCATAACTATTTTAGGAGCTGTTAGCACTCAAATTTCCTACCTAAAATTTAACTTACCTAATCCAAAGTCTTTTGGTAGTCATCTTAAATTCTTATATGTGTTGACCTTCTTTACAACCTTACCTTCAATCTTAGGTTGAATTATTGCCTGATTTGTTTTTGCACTTGCTAATGCTTGCTTTAGTTTTTTTGCTTTTGATAAGTTGATTGATTGCATGAATGGTGAAGATTTCACAGTCTGTTAGAAACATTTTCCTATGCTATAATCAAATGTAGGATTTTTTTTATCAAAGGGCAGCCTTATTCATTCATCTTTGCTAGAGTTCTGGATTCTACAACGAAATTCTAAAGATCTTTGTTACCACCCCACTTGGACAGGGGTGACCACGTTCTCTCACAACCTTTAGGGGACCGACACCTTGGAAAAAGCTACAGGAGGGTGGTGACATTTGCTTTGGTTGTTGATAATTTCTTAGCTCATATTCAAACATAGGGAAGTCTTCATATGCTACCAAGGAACATATCTATAGCACTAGATTGGAAGAGTTATTTTCATCAAAAAATGACCTATGATGTGGTCATGGACAACATAACAGTCTTGTAGCATCTCGTGGTTCTTCTTAGCAGCATATCTGGACGCTTGTCGAATGCCTTTTGAAAGGACAAACTAGTAGGCCTGGAGTAGGAGTCTTTGAAGAAGTTATCAGATTGGATGCATTAGTTTTGAAAGACGAGAAATCCAACATGTATAGCAGCAGAGTTGTCCATCCTTAGCACCATAGATTTACCTGCAAAATCAATAAAGTAAAACATCAATCATGTAGTTGCTTGTTAAAAACACCTAATTGTAGCAAAAGCTTTGCGAGAAGTGTGATCTTATGCCTGACACTTTGAAGATTGGATGCCTTAAAACCATGAAATCTACAAGCTCTTCAAAGGTTGACTACCTAATCATCCAAAGAGCTGACATCCTAATCAACAATGACAGCTAGTGTGAAGATATCTCACTCTTATGTGCGCTTAACTAAGCATAGTCCTGATATTCAATTGAGTTTTAACGTGTGTTAGAGCAGTTGATAGGTGGCGATTAGCACTAATTCTGAAGACTCAGTTATTTTGTAGGCGACGCATCCAAATATTGATACGTGGCATCCAAGCTTGAGTTCATCGGTTGCTAAAGTCCAAAGCTTAAATTAATTAAATAAATAATTCTGAGACTCCACTCAATCTCCAACAATCTTCAACAACATAGTCCCTCAGCATCTCACTACGAAGTCTTTGAACACATCTTTCGCGGCAACAAGCTCTTTTCTCCCTCGCTTTCTCTTATTTAAAAATCAATACTCTCCTTTGGTTACCGTTCTTGCTTACTTAGATTTATTGCACTCAAAGATAAATTTTTATTTAGATCTAGTTTTCAAGATTGAAATAGCTCAGATCTAGCAGGGCTTTAAAATTTTTACCTTTATTCAAGTAGATCTGGCATAGGAAAGTTTCTTTTTTACAAGGCATTGTTAATTAAAATTCGATCTTGCATAAAGTAGTCTTTTTTTGAAATTTAAAGTTAAATCTTGCATCCAAGTGCACAATCATATTGGCTGCCCAAAAGGCAAGCCAAGATCCCAAGGAAAGCTTGTTTTTTTATCATAACTTTATCTTAGAATTTTTTAAGATTTTTTTGTGTTGTCCAAAGACACTTCCAAAGTGTTTTTGGGCATGTTTCACTAATAATTACTTGCTGGTTTTTAGCAGGTCCATTAAAAAAGAGGAGTAAATGCTGCCCAGAAATTGACATTTGGGCCATATGGAGCTTCCCCTCCTTCCACAACATTTAAAAAAAAATATTTGTAAGCCCTTGGCTTCAATTTCTATAAGAACTAGGTGGCCTTTCCTAACAGGCATTGTAACCAATCATAATAAAAGTATTTGAGTAGGCTTTCCAAAGCCCACTCCCCATCCCCCCAGGGGAGATTTGTGTCAGTGTCAAATTTCATGATTTCCTTTTTTAAGTTTAGTTTCTTTTTGCAGATTAGTATATTTTGATAAGTTTCACTTTTGTTATATCTTTTTTTGATTCAAAGTAATACAAATACTAACCCCACGACTTCTCGAGTTACCCGAAAGGGGAAAAAGATGCGTGGTAGGCATAATTAGAGAACTTTTTTTTTGGTGTTGTTTCTACTTTGTATTTAATTTACTCCCCTTGGTGTTTTCAACCTGAAAGAGATTATTGGGGACTTAATAAACAAGGAAACACATCACATTAAAATCCTTAAAATTTATGAAGGCTCTGTTGTGTATGCTCTGCACCGTTGCGGTTCGATAGGACGAGTTGGATGCATCAAAAGCAACACGGGTGACTAGTTTAAAATAGTTTCACTTTCAAATTAACTTCCCAAGGCGAAAGTCCAACGCCTCGATTTAATCCATTGTGGGGAAAATTCATAGAGGAAGTAAGAACTACTGGATAATGACCTTGGGATACCGTCAGGCTACACCCTCGTTGGTGTAGTGTTGGGCACGTCCCAGAGACTCCGATCTAGCCCACATATTCTTCGTGTGGAACCACATCGGATAAGGGTTTTGGACATACTCCTTGTATCGTCAGGTATATCTGGAGTCCCCTTCCCCCTTTTTTAATGCACTCATTAATCCACAATAATCTGAAACCGACCAAGAACACTTGCAACACGTTTCCAGTATTACAACAACATTACAATCTGTGACTCCATTTCAGCACTGGTCTTTTACTTGTATCGTACATTTTATTGCTATAAATTCATTTACTTGTCTGGTGTTGTATAATTCATATGTTGTTGTGTTTAAATTATATTGTTGCAATATCTTGTTCCAGTATTTATTTTCATAAAAACTCCTAAACAACTTACTCATCCGCAAACCACCACCAAACGCTTAATCAGCTTTAGTAACTCTTAGGGTCTACCCTCCTTGGCTTCATTAGGAGTTTGCATAAACGGAGGAGTCAAGATCAAGTGACAGTACTTGACTTGAGACTTGCTCCCAAGGATGCACTTAGTGGCTCGAAGATTTCTGCCACCTAACCCCCCTATGTGTGTGAAAGGTGGAAACAAGATCGACAACATTAGTTTGGCTCTTTCTTCTTGTCTCCTTCTTCACTGTAATAGAATCAGAGAATCTCTTCTCGTAGAGAAAGGCAGTAATCTCAGGGAAGAGACCAATGGATTCCCCTTGTTTTCATTGTTGTAATAATGGGATTGCAATTAATTGAGAACTAGGACCGAGGCCAGATGCCACTGGTTCTTGACAAAATTTTGTCTCATATGCATTTATATTTTTCCTCTCTATGGTTGATAAGTCTTTATTTGGTTGCATGAATCCATGAATCTTCATTTACTGTGCCCATGTGGTTTTCTGTATGTATTCTGCATATGTTTAATGGAAAGCCTATCAATGCTTTACTGTTAAATTTGTTTGTGATGCTACCTCTTATTTCAGAGATATGAACTATGATTAAGGCATCCCTACTGTACTTTTTCCACAGATTTGTGTTCTAAAGATGTGTTTGTTCCTTTTAAAAATAACACTCAAGTTACATTCTAAGCAATTGTGATCTGTCTTGAGCACCCTAGTCTCAGTTGTAAATCCAGTCAAGGTTTTAAAGAAAATTCGTAGGCACCTAGAGTGACAGTCTGGGAACATTCCCTATCCTAGATAGGGTACCCTCCCTTAACCCAAGGACTGGCTTGATGGCTTAAAGTGGCGCAGGAAGGTGCATCCTGCACAACCCCCCTCCAAGAGCATTATGCTGTCTATTAATAGATTCCACTCAGATCCTGAGAAGAGAAAAAGCTATTTGCTGTAAGGGTACAACCTGAGGGACAACATTTGGTATGAGTTGTCATGTAACCACTCACCCTTAGCACATGTGAGGTGCACTATTTGAGGAAGGGCACATTCTCTTGGGTAGAAGTTTGACCTTATTGGAAGAAGATTCTCTTGGAGGGTTCGAGTTAGTTTGAGTGAATCTTGTCAAGGTGGAGCGCTCCTCTTGTGGACCCATTCTCATTTATGGACCTGGTCTAGTGTTACACATTACTTGTATAAGTTTGCAACTCACTCCTCTTACTCTATAAAAAGGAGGAGCACATCACTTCATTCCATTAGTACTTTGCTTGTTTTGCTTGAGTAGAGAGTAGAGAAGAGTAATGTGATAACTGGAGTGTGATGAAAGTGAGAAGCAACATGCTCTAGGAGGAGCACTTTTACAACGTGAGCTTGTGAGAAGCTGTGTACACAATCTTCTTTACTTACAAATAAAAAAGCCATGTGGTTGCTGGTACAAAATATGTTTGCTGATCTGATTTTCCAGATCTGATCTATCTTCTTACTGCTGGGCCGTTAAAGATTTCATATGCTGTCCTGATTTGTTCCAGATCTCTCTTTTCATAAGGCTGTTATCTATTTACTGCTGGGTTGTTGCAGATTTGGCATGCTGATCTGATTTTCAGATCCTTATTTTCTTAGATCTATTTACTGTTTGCTGCTGGAATAATTTAACCTCTTGATGTGTCTACTCTCTTGAATATTCTGTACAACATTTTGGTTTATGCACATCTGAAGTTTTGATAGGTGTTTCAGAAGTTTTGAGATTCAGTTGTGGTGTTTAAGTTCTGAGTGCAGATCACTTGTCGTGAGGTAAAATTCTAGTAGGATGCCATGTCACACTTTATGTTGTGTACTACTCAGCCTGCTTAAGTAGCCATGGAAACTTTGGCTAAACATGCCATTTGTTGAGAGGAATTGAATTACAGCGGAAGGAATATTACCACCCTTGCTTGACCAACCAGTGAAGTCCCATATGACACACCAAAAAAGTAAAAAAAAAACTCATGATTTTTTTTAAAAACTTTTTTTGGTGTGTCATAGTGGACTTCACTGGTTGGTCAAGCAAGGGTGGTTATATTCCTTCCACTGTGATCTTGTTACTCTTCGTCATCCTCATCTGATTATTCCTCTTGCTGGATTTGTCTGAAGTTCTGAACTACATGGCAAATGGTTTTTCCATGTAGCCTCTTGATCTTCCTTCAAAATATTAAGGTATTTAATTTTTGCCCAAATTTGTTCAATTCCTTCTCCAGCTATGTCAATGTCTCATTGTAACTCGCCTCGTTTCGCATTTGGTGGTGCAAGTTGCTCTTGAGGTGATGTAGTTTTGACTTCGTATCATTTTATTGACACTTGGTTGCTTGCAGAATTCAAACAGTCTTTCTATTCCTCTCTTAGATTCTCTAATGTACGCAGTTTCTTATGTGCTGGCAACCGAAAGAAACAAAGCAAGTTTTCTTTCATAGGAGCTGACAAACATCCTTGGCCTAAACTACCTAGAATATTTGTTCTAGCCTTCTTTCATCTTATAAGAACCTCATATCTTAGTTGGACCCCAATTTAAAGTGCTCCTCTTATTCAGTGATTGGTTTAGACAGGAAAATTTTATGCTTAAAAATGTTGAATTGATTTACCAAACGTGGAGGAAGGTCTTGAAAATCTTCTATCTTCTTTCCTTGTCGTATTGTCAGGGGTTCCACTATGACAGTCGATATATTTCCAAGCAATGAAAGTTGCAAGTTTGTTTAGACTCTTTCCTTCCAGTCATATTCTTATTCTTTTCTACCCAGCATTCTTTTCAAATATCTATTTTTTTCCTTTTTTTGGATGGCAGGAAAGTTTACCTTTGATTTCATGGTAACGCCTTTTGAAATTTTCCAAATAGTTTCACCCTTGGCTTGCATTGGAAAGGATTCAATTATTTTTGTTAGGAAAATATATCCACAGTTCTGATTTAGAATTACCTGCTTCCTTCCACAATGTCAAGAGAGGATTGGTCATTTTTACAAATGTTTGACCCTTAAAGTGATATCAAGGAGTGGTACTTTCATTTTTTTAATTATTAAGGCTCGCACCCACGGAGTTTTGAACCGGTGACCTTACACAAGGAGTGTCTTAACACTACACCCATTCACCGTCTATTCTATGCCTCATGGGCTAAGACTCAAGAGTGATACTTTCCTTAGACATAGACCTTCTTTCCTTTTCCTATAGTATTCTATGCCAGCTATCCAAAGCAACTTTCTTTTTTGTTGTTTGATTTACCTCCCTTCCACAAATAACTCCCAAAAGAACATTCCATAGAAGAGAGGAATTTGGATTGTGCAACAACCATTATATTGGGATACCAGAGAGAACTGATTTCATTAAGGTAGATCTAGTATTGAAGGTTTACCATCCTAAAACGTAATTTGTGATTTTCCTATTTATCTTTTCAATCAATTGGATTTCAATTCTTGACGATTTAACTCTTTCAAAGCTAAGTGTAACTGCAAGGTACATGAGCGATTTTGAGCTCTCCTTTTTGAAATTCAAGAATTTGAGCAATTCTAGAGAGTTTATTTTCAGAGTCATTTACACGCAAATTTTACAATTAGAGGGATTTTTCTTCCTCTCGAGGCAATCAGAAACTTGTTGAGAATTGATTTAAATCTAGATACAATTATGGTGGAGGTTGCTCCCATTAACATGTTACTAACAAAGATGATGTGACTTATAGGTTAAACTCTTGCAATTTTAATGACTTTTAGGTGCCAGTGCTATCTAAGCCTTCCCAAGAATTAATTCTCTAGTTTCAAGTAAAGTAATTCCCTAGTTGATTACATGAGCTTCTTGGAGCGAGAAGAATAGTTTCTTGCCTCAAGCCGCTCCCACGTCATTCATTTTGCATACTGTCATGGCGTCAGTAGGGGGGGGGGCGCAAGCCTCTCCCATTTATTCTCCAATATACCAGATTGCGATCTGGTCGACAGATCTGACTTTGTGGAACCTATTTCCTTCCAAATCGGGATTGAAGAGGTTTTCATTTCCGAAGGAAAGAAGGGTTTGTCCGGACAGGAGAAAAAACAGCTAACACATTTGGAAACAGGGCAACACCCAAACCTGCATCGTCTGCACGGAGGATAGGCCTTGCCTCAATCTCCTAGTGGAAAGGATCAACACCCGAGCACAAAAGATGAAGGATTATGCTCTCATAGGCCAATTTATGGGATTTTGGCCAACTGAACAGGCCTTGCGAGGATGGATAGCAGCTAAATGGAAACTGAAGGCCCACTTTGATTTACAACTTGGCTTGAAAGGGTTCTTTACCATAGTCTTTCACCACCTGGATGGCAAATCCAAGGTAGAAGAAGGAGGCCCCTTTTTCTTCAATGCGACCGGTCTTTATCTCAGAAACTGGATGGAAAATTTCAGCCTCGAAAAAGAAGACTTCTCTTGGGCCCCTGTTTGGATCCGAATGTACTCCCTTCCGCAAGAGTATTGGGACGAGGACACCCTTAAAGAAATTGGAAACACTTTGGGAACCTATGTTAGATTGGTTGATCAGACAAAAATGAATAAGTTCACTTCTTATGCCAGGATCTGTGTGTATATGCATATTGCTAATGCCCTTCCAGACACAATCTGTTTATCTCATGAAGACTTGGACTGGCTCCAACTTCTTGACTATGAACATGTTCCATTTCGCTGCCGTAAATGCAATGAGCATGGACATCTGTTCAAAGATTGTCTGCTCAATCGAACCAGTCTGGAAAATTTGAAGAATGAAGAACAAGACGTTGAAGGATTCAAGAAAATGGGGAAAAAAAGTGTCATCATCGAAAAGCTGTGATGGAAAACTTTTAAGAAAATATCCCTACTACCAGCGATAGTTTTTTCGTCCTGAATAAACATTTTGAAATTCCCACTAAGGAGGTGCACATGGGAAATCTTGTTTGAAACTCCTTGATTCAAGATCCTACGCTCCAACAGATATCTAAGCAGACCAAGTTGTGATCAAGAAATCACCCAATCAATTTGGATCCTTTGGATAATGAACTGAACCCCTTGCACAACCCTTCACTGAATACTTTGGAGTCGCCAACAGAGGTTCGAACAAATGAATATATGGATGAAGACTTAAGGGAACAAGAACTAGAAGAGCTAGATCTATGAAGCATGGAGGATGCTTGCACTCGAAAAGCCTTCGACTCCATTCCTGCTTGATAAATACAACTTCTCTAGGAAGCTCTTGTTAAAGCGAAAGCACAAAATAAACTTGGAGTTTATCACCCATCGCAAAAGGAAAAATAGAAAGTGCAAAAGGACTATAGACAGAGAGGTCGTAAAACTGATCTACAATAGCTAAACAGGTTAGGCAATGCGCTAGTTGAATTAGGGCAGTATGCTCAGCTAACGGAATTCTTCTCCACCTCCTCCCAAGTTATCCCATAAAGATCATCTCCTGGAACGTCCGTAGCCTCAACGGATCTCCAAGCACAGAATGCTTAAAAGGAAAATTCTGCAGGATAAGCCCTTTATCCTTTTCCTCCAAGAAACTAAATTTTCTATTGAAGTTTTTTCTTCTCTTTTCACCAGAATATGGAAAGGAAGTTAAAGCATTGCCATTGATGCTAAAGGAGCTTCGGGTGGCATTCCCATCATTTGGAATCCTTTGCAAGTCTCTCTTAGACCTTCGCCTCCACCACCCATTCCATCTCTGCTATCTTTCACATTATTGGAACCACCACAAGAGGACATCTCATCAATGTTTATGGGCCTCAACTCACCAATCTCAAGATCCCGCTCCTTCAATATCTTGAGTGGTTTGTCCAGCAACATTCTGAATCCCCTATTCTTATTGGAGGCGACTTCAATATGATCCTCATTCTGGAGGAAAAGAAAGGAGGTCTGAGATCCCTCTCCATGGAAGATCAGACCTTCAAGTATATCATTGCTAACAAAGCCCTTATTGACCTTCTCCCGTCCTCCAGCTTCTTAACCTGGAACAACAAAAGGGGAGGAGTCTATCACATTGCCAAACGACTAGACCGCTTTCTTGTCACAAATAATATTCTTGATTTTCGTGGGTTCTTGTCACAAACGACTAGACCTACTGCAGGCTCTGACCATTGGCCTATCTCCCTCTCCTGGCACAGTCTAGGTACAACCCTTTATCGTCCTTTTCTCTTTGAAAAGTTCTGGCTAAACCATGCTTCTTTCAATAGTACTATGGAAGATTGGTGGACCACTATGCATGTCATAGGACGATCCAAAATGGATATCATGCATCAGAAGCTTCAGATTCTCCGGTTTAATCTTCGCAAGTGGAATCACTGCACCTTTGGCAACATCTTCAAGGACAAAGAGGCCATACATAATGAGCTGGAAATTATGCAACAAATCATCATGGACATTGGGTACACGACTGAAACTAAAATCAAAGAAAACGATCTCTTAGATCGTCTTAACCAATGCTGTGCACAGGAAGAAATTTTATGGAAACAGAAGTCAAGAATAGATTCGCTTAAAGTGGGTGAAAGAAATACTGCTTTCTTTCACAGATCCACTATCCAGCACAGGATGAGCAATAGGATTGTAAAGCTCAAAACTGAAGAAGGCACCATATTGGAGGAGCACGCATATTTGGAAAATGAGCTTTCGGGGTTTTATAAAACCTTGCTTACTGAACTTGCTGCTTCGAGAGATGAAGCCATAAATCAAGTTATAACACATATCCCCTCCTTAATCACTGAGGAGCACAATGCTTCTCTTAAGAAACCGATCTCCATGTAGGAAGTGGAAATTGCTGTGAAACAAATGGCGACAGGCAAAGCTCTAGGCCTTGACGGTTTTACCATCAATTTCTTCCACCACTGTTGGGATTTGCTAAAAATTGAAGTTCTGGATCTTATGGAAGAATTGAGGAAGAAGCAGTGGGTGCTCCCTACCCTCAATGCCACTCACCTCACTCTCATTCCTAAGGGATCCGGAGCAGATCACCCTGGTAAGTTTCGTCCCATCTCTCTTTGTAATGTCACTTATAAAACAATCTCCAAAGTTGTAGCTAATCGTTTGAAACCCCTTCTTCCCTTACTTATCTCACTTGAGCAATCTGGTTATGTGGAGGGTAGACAGATCCTAGATGGCATCATCCTAGCCCACATCACCCACTCCTTGAAACATTCCAAAACGCTTGGCATGCTCCTCAAGCTTGATCTCTCCAAAGCTTTTGACAAAATGAGTTGGGAGTACATTGAGAAAACTCTCTTGGATTATCTCTTTAATCACCTCTGCTTTTTATTCCATTCTTGTCAACGAAACACCCTCCTCCACTTTCTCCCCCACCCGTGGGCTTAGACAAGGAGATCCGCTTTCCCCCTTCCTATTCATTCTCATGACTGAAGGATTGGGAAGAACGCTTAAAGCGACCATCTCTTCTAACTCTTTAAAAGGCATTTCTATTCATGGAGCTCCCCCCAATGTCTATCAGCAGTTTGTGGATGTCAACCTTCTCTTTGGTCATCCCTCTATTCAGGAAGCGCGCACTTTTAAATCCATCTCGGACACTTTTTCTAAAGCCTCTAGCACCTCCATTAATCTGGCTAAGTCTCAAATCTTCTTCTATAATACCAACATCACCAGCCAGCGCAATATTTCCAGAATTCTCAAGATTCCCGTGGCAATTATGCCCTCTAAGTATTTAGGTGCACCGCTCTTTGATTTGACGATCAAGCATTCTGTTATCACCCGCCTTGTAGTTGCCTGTGTGAGGTGGATCCAGGATGGATGGTGGAGGGGCAAGCAACTAAGGGGTGGAACCACGACTGCCTAGACTCCCAAATGGATGGTTGTCACACCAATCAAGGCAACCTTCACTTTATGTTATCTTAGTCCAAGACAACAATGGGGGTGACCTGGATTTGCTCCCGACAGGAGAGATCAGACCTAGACACCAGAATAGATCAAATGGGGCTTTAAGGTACGTAAGGTGCAAGGTAAATGGAAACCCTAGCTCTAGGGTTTAGGTACTAGCAACTGATGGAGATGACCACTATCTTGGGAAACTTAACTGTGACAGGGTAAGCAAAGACAGAGTTGGGACTGTCTAGTACCAAGGAGACATACTCAGTGAAAGGTAAGTGACTTGAGTTATCAATGAGTATTCGCAAAGGGAATGGGAGTGAGGTCAAGTTAGGGCTAGCGCTAGCTAAGAGATCAGTGCCTTATGTGCATTGGGCAATGGAGTCAGCATCAACCCAACGTTTTAGTGAACCCACCTGGGATATACCTTGATCTATGGACCCAGAAAGGATTTAGCCCGAAAAATCAGGTTACAGGAGAACCAACTCAATGGATGGCTAGTGCTAGGGCTTGGAGAAGCAGATATGCAGTTCTATGGTCACCTGGAAGGCTAACAACTCAGCGTTGAAGGAGAAATGAGGTCAGGGTAACCTGATCTACAAACCCAAATCAGAAAATCAGCAGAAAAATCAGATCTGGAAAAATCAAAATCTGATGAGGGAGCTAGGGGGGCTAAAAACCAAATTTTCAGATCTAGGGCAAACCGAAAGGAACTAGCTCAGCGTTGGGGTTGTTCTGGAATGCTTAAGCCCTGATCTACCAGCCTATCTTGTCAGATTTCAGAAAAAGTCACTTTCGAAAAAGTCCAATTTTCAGTGAGGGCGCTAGGGCTGTTTTAGTCAAAAACTCAGATCTAGGTCAAACAGCCAAGCATTTGGACAACGTTGGGGTTGATTTGGACTGTGTGGGACCCAATCTATCCGTTTGTGAAGTCAGAATTCGAAAAAAATCAAAACCCTAGCAGGTCGAATTTTCAGTGGGGGGTTATGCAGTTTTCTGGCAAAAAATCAGATCTAGGTCAAACCAGCAGGAGTTTGACCAGTGTTACAGTTGATTTAGTGAAGGGGAGGCCCGATCTATGAAACCCATAAATGGTTTGGCCAAAGATCGGACGATTCCCGGATTTATTGCTTTTTAGGGTTTTTAGTATTTTAGGAGTTTTCAGAAAAATTTGAAGTTAAGCAAGGTAAAATGGAATAAGATCTGAAAAGAAGAGACTTACCTGTTAGATATTACCTGGAAAAGCTTGTAGAAGTCTTTAACAGTGATGATCTTAGCTATCCTGATCAATTCTGGAAGATCCTCGTGATTTCTATGGCATATGCAAGCTCCAAGCCACCAATGCGGCCCCTACCCTGCATGAGCAAACGTCAACTATATCAGATTTGCTAATACAAGATAAAGAAACTGAATGCTACAAGAAAGTAAAACGAAGTAATCATAGATCACAATGGAACTAATGAAAACCCCTTGATCCAAGACGAAGAAAACCGAGCGACTTGAGGTCCCCCTACAAAAACGCTCCAGCCAAAACGCCCTCCTGTAGACAAAACAATGATAGCAAAAAATATAGATCTCACAAGAATTTCCACAATGCTAGGGAGCTGAAGATTTTCCAATCACCATTTGAGAACATCAGATGCAAAGCAGATCCAGAAAATTTCCACAAAAAAGTCATTCTATTATTCAGATCCAAGAGCCAAAGACCCCTTACAAATGAGAAGCTCTCTCCTTTAAATAGAAATGAGAGAACCACAATCATAATCGAATCCTAACCACTTTTAAAATGAGTGGCTAAGATTAAAAGATGAAATGTTCTAATCAATGGTTGAGATGAGCTCAACATACAATACATGGATCAATATAACCATAAAGTACCAAAGTGGACTAAAACACCCATAAAGAGGGTAACCCACTCAACAAGAAATAAATGAAGCACATGGTGGGTCCAAGGAGTGTTTGACTAACTCCCTCTGGGTGTCCCCATGGCACAATAAAATAATATAACAATTTAATTCTTTGACTTTGTGCCTCTTTGAGGAAATTGAGAGCCTCCCAAAAGCTCCAGAAAATAATATAAAAATGCCCAAAAATAGGTGTGGGTCCAATAAGGTGCTGCAACTGCTGGAGAAGGTGTGGAGGACATCACTCTCATCATTGTGACTCATCCCATGTCATTTCCTTGCCTTAGTAGCCCAAATCGATTTCTTCAATAGCCATTTAATCATTTTTTAATTTGCCTCGAGAAACGTGAACCTGCCAAAACAGCTTCCTAGGGTGCCTGGGTTGTCAAACTGAGCCCACCAGGCTCTCTGGGATGGGGGTACTATGGTACAAACAAGTGGTTGCACCCCCTATGCCCATACAACACCCGAGGAGATCCAACTAAACATCTCCCTGCTCAAACATATCAACCCGTGAAGAAAAACTGCATCAGAAAGGCAGAATGAGCCTGATCATATCTGCAAGTGCCTGGAATTGGAAATAAACTGTCTCATTAGACTCAGAGAGTCCAAATCCATCTAAGGTGTATACTCATACCCCTCACAGGTCTCTATCTGATCATCAATCATATCTAATAAACAATATAACCATTTGTAACTGATCAGACACCAATAATAACTAAGACTGTCATCCATCTGCTGCAAGTGTAAAAGGCTAAGACATGCTCTACAACTCATTCAAGTAACAATCACAACAAGTAGCATTCATTTCATTGGCGGTACATCAACCAATACATATATAAGGCTTTATTTATTATTACTCAGACTTAGACTTTCAAGACTGTACTCACTTCATAGTTGTAGTCAATTTGCTAGTGAAGGGTGAAGGATGAAATTGACAAGGCTAAAGCAAAGGATGACTTCCTACTCAACATCATGACACTTTGGATAATGGAAAGGGAAAACTCACTTTAACCAATGTTAGACAAACAACAACACAAGGAATGGCAGTGCCTCACAAATGGGTGAGTTGTTTGGAGAGTGCTTATTCAACTTAGGCATCATGACTTCATCAAGCTTGATCCAAGTTCATTAGGATCATCATTTTATTCCATGGCCTTTTTGGCCTATATGACCCTTTGGGACGTCACCAGTGCTTAAAAGCACAGCTAATCACAGCTTTCATCTGGGACATATTTATTTTATAAGGTCAGAAATATTTGGAGATAGCATATTTTTAACCATTGCTTTTTTGGACCTTTTCTTATACTCTTCAAGGAGTATTTCAGCATTTCATTGCTCTTGCCCTCTTTACATGTGTTAAGAAACACCATTTTATAATGTCATTTTCCATGGGCGCATATTCAATATTTTCAATACAGGTAGTACATGAACTTTCAGTTTTAGCCAACAACATCTCAAGTGACTAGGGGGAGTTCTGCACAGTGCCAAACATCGGGAGAACTGACCAGAATGATTTAGGCATACAATCCAACTCACCAAAGGCAAGTTTTGTCACCGACTCAGAGCCGAGACACAGTAGAGACAGGGAGGCTTGTCCAATAAAAGTTCTAGCGGGGAGAAAGATCCTCCATGCCATAAGTCAAGAAGTCAGTCGGGTTGAAAACTAAACTGGAAGGTAATGGATGGGTGAAGACAATGAATGATGGAGCCAACACTAGCAAGCCAAAGCAATGGTGGGAGTGACTACCTCTATTCTCCCTAAGGAGGGTAAAACCAATGAGTATAGATCAAGAACTTCCAAGTCTAAGTAAGGACATCAATACATAGTACCAGATACAACCAAGTCCATATAATTATGACTGCCAGATCATGATACCACAAGTTAATACATGTCACAAAAATCAGTATAAGAGCAATGATAACCATAACACAATATAAAAAGCTGGGTCATAATCATGCAATATAATCCATTTGAGACACCATCTGTCCAATGAGAAAGAACTGATATAAAACTGGGCATCAATGACTGCTTTGTAATGACATAAATGGCTACGTCGGTCCTCAAATCTGAGTGTCCCGAGACTCAGTCCTAACAATAGTCCACTAATATAATAATGATCCATCAAAACTGCTCATCTCAGCATCTCATATGTAAGATATCTGGCTGAAAAAAGTACTGTGTTTGAAAAATAGAATATGGTAGCTTGGCTACTATAGATGTGATAACACATTCCGTATGGAAAGAACTTTTGGACAAGCTGGAAACCCGCATTACCTCCTGGACCTTTCGCTCTTTGAATCTGCCCGATCGTTTAGTTCTTCTCAAATCTGTTATGCAATCCACGCCTCTCTATCTTTTCTTTGTCCTTGCTGCTCCTAAATGGGTGCTCAAGCATATTAAAAAACTTCAAAAAAGCTTTCTTTGGGGATGTGACAAGAACAGGCAAAGATGGGCCCTGGTAAGTTGGAAACAAGTCTGTCTTCCGAAGCATGAAGGGGGCCTCGGTATCAGAGACCCTGAAATCAAGAATAAGGTTTTATCTGCCAAGCTTTGGTGGAAATGGATATCCCAAAATCATACCCCCTGGGCTCAATTTTGGAACTATAAGTACAATAACGATTGTACCCCTGCCAATCTTGTAAGATTTGATCAGGATCCTCTAGGCTCCTCGATCTGGAAAGCGACCAACACTCAGAGAGCTCTTATTCAACAACACAACTTCTGGGAAATAAGGGATGGGAGCTACGCCCTCTTCTGACATGACGCTTGGGAGCAACTCCCAAGCTTCAACAACACATATACTCAGGAAGACATCTAAGCTTTGTTACAGATAAATCACAATACGCTTGTGAAAGATCTTTGGACGGATGGAATTTCTTCTACTTTTAGACAATGGCAAATTCCCAGTATATGGAGACATTGCCTTGAGTGAGAACATGTGGAGTCTAATTGGCAGGACATTCAACGACGAAGGATTCGTATCAAGCACGACCTTGACATCATCAAATGGGGTTATGGCACCACTGGCACCTACACGGTCAAAGAGGCGTATTCTCTTTCAACTGCTAATTCGAAGGAGCCTCCCCTTATCAATTCGAGGAAAATATGGAATCCTAATCTCTGGCCCAAGGTCTCCACGTTTTTATGGCTATTACCTCATAGGCGTATTCTCACTTGGGATAATCTTCTCAAACGTGGCTTTTATGGACCTTCATGCTGTGTTCTCTACAACATGCACTCTGAATCCATTGACCATCTTCTGGATTCATGCTCCTTTGCCAGTTTGTTATGGGACAAAGCCGCAGAAAATATAATACGTTCCAGGAGAGTAAAAGGTAACATTACTGAGACTCTTCAGCAATGGGATGCAAACCCCTTCTAGAGCTCGATTCTTAATCTTCTTTGGGAACTGATTGGCTTCATCACTTGGAACATCTGGAAAGAAGGAACCTTTGCATTTGGCAAGCAGAACACTTCGGAAGAAGTTTGGCGTATCATCAATAATTACCTTCAGGAATCTCTTTCCTCTCGTCTCTGGAATCAAACCGACTTTTCAATCTCTCCCCTTGAGCAGCGACTGCTGGGTAACTAGAATTTACATCTTACCCTCCCCATTGGGACTTCCAGGTCATCAAGAGTCAACATTGTTAGTCCTAACCTTTGGGCTTCCCCTATTGAGGGTGTCTATAAACTTAACTTCGATGGGGCGTCCAAAGGTAATCTTGGCATTGTTGGGTTTGGAGGTGTCATCAGAAACTACAAAGGGGGGATTTTGCTGATCTATCATAGCCATATAGGCCATAACAACAATAATGCCGCAAAAATTGGAGGGTCTCATCGGCGACATTGGAATCACTGTTAAAAATAAATTCTTCCCCTTACTGGCTAAAGGGGACTCTCAGATCATACTTTTGCTGGCATCCAAAATCATGTATGGGTCTCAGACTTGTAAGCTAACTCCTAGTTGGCGATTGGAGCATAGTCTATCCTGTCTCGCTCTCCTTCTCTTGCATAATAGGGTCATTTCCTTTCACCATGTGAAACACTCTGCCAACTCTCTGGTAGATTGTTTAGCTAATGAAGGAGTTCACAACTCATCTTTGACGGAGGGTGGGCTCAGTAGCTTCAATAACACTATTTTAGTCCACAAATGTCAGAATTTGGCATCTAAGGATTTCTATAGCCCGGATGCGGGTGCCACATGTCCTATAGTCGGCAATCATGGCCTCGGGCGGTGGGATGACAGGGTAGCGAAGATGTCACCTCTCATTAAGGGCCCTCGTCACCCACCTAGGCGGCAGTTAAGGCGCACTGATGACGAGGTTGAGGGTATTTGCGCTGGCGACGACAAAGGTCGTGGGCATTTACACTCAGTGTCCGGAGATGGCCCTGCGGTCACGTCGAGGGTTGGTAGACCTGGTATTACGTCGCGTCAGGTGTTGGAAGGGGCATCGTCTCCTTAACTCACCATTTATGGCTTCTTGGCTCAATCATGTTATCACCTGGGTTATGGCTCTTGCAAAGGAAGTCTTGTGGCCTCATTTGCTGGTATCGCGTTTGCCTCTGTTTCATATCCTTTCCTCCTGGTTTGGCTCTGATACACCTTGTTGGTCTTTCCCACCGTATTGCTCCCACATGCACTACCATCCTTGGCCTGTAACTTAGAATTGCTGCTACGTCTCTAGTCCATCCATGCAAACTGCTTTGCACACCAGTTTTTGTCTGGCCCATTGGTTGATACAGACGCCGCGAGAAAATATTGGCCCCGTAGTCAAGCCTCACCACTGTTAAACCATGTCTCGACAGCGTGGCACGCCCCACCAGGCTAGCAGTGGAAGAGGACGTGCTCAACGGGGTTCGTATTTGTTGCAGGAAGATGGTTACGACAGTGGTGTTTCCATGCCAGTGCGTACTTTGATTGATGAGTGGGAAGCCAGGTTGATCAATGAAAATTTGGTCAGAGGTATTGGAGGGGGATGTCTCAATCATTACTAGATTGTTAAGAACATGATGGGCTTCCTCATGGAAGAGATGGTTGAAACTTGGAACTACACTCGAAGCTCGGTTCTCCAGGCAAAAACCAAGCTGGTTGAACTCGACACTCGCTCAACAAGCGGGATGCGACTGCAGCATGGAAATGACTGGCTCTGGGTCTCTATACGCCAGGTGAAGGGGGTAGTGGTAGTGTCACGGAGGCACCCATGGATTCAATGGATAGGAGCTCGGTTTCGGTTACGCCTCTCTCTTCGTCTGTTCCGTTTCCAACACCTTCCACAATCACTCAGCTGAAGAACAAACATGTCCGTGACATTGACGTATCGTTCGCAAAACCTCTCCTCTTCCTGTTAAGCAACCTGAACTTACGACTCATGAGGAGTTCCAAGGGGGTCGTTCTATCATTGAGGAGAACCCGGATCCTTAATCTTGGAGCTGATGAAGACTCCTGCACCCTGTTTGGCTTACCTCAGTCTTTCTTGCTCGTTTTGTTATTTTTGTTTCTCTTTCAATATCTATCCATATTTCTGTTTATATGTCTATGAAACTCATATGTATTGTCAAGTTTAATAATCGGCCCCATCTTCTGAATGGGTTATTGTGCCTTATTTTGTAATGAACTGATTTGCTTACTGTTTTTGACGGGTTGGGGTGGTAGGTTTAGACTACCCCAACCATATGTCTAGGATGCTTTTCTTCTGTAACTTTTTGTTTCGGCTGATTAATATAAATGTAGACTTACAAAAAAAAATCTAAGCCTTCCCAACGATCTTCAAATGATTTTGCCATCAAAATAAAAGTGAAAAAAAGCAATGTTGCAAACATCGTCTCAGTGAAAAAATCGGTAGGATCCATAAAACATTGTTTCGGAATATCTCGGGAACACATCAACAGACATCGACAATATATCAACAAACTTAAGAAATACACAAATATTCAGTTTTTTCAAATTTTTAAATATCTAAAGCAACAAGAACATCAAATAAACTCATTGCAACATGAATATGGAAGGAAAACTGATGTAAATGATATATAAGATGTCTAGTAATACATCACACATAAAAATGAATCATAACCTGAATCCAGAGCCATAAAGAATGTGTTAACTACTTGTATCTAATGGTTAACCTAATATAACAACCACTTAATTTATGGTTGTTAAGCTCATAGTTGTATCATCATCGGAGTTAAGTTAATAGTTTTATCTAATAGTTAATTTAAAAGTTAATATAAAGCTATTGTAAATAATATAACAACTCTGAGTTATCTCGTCTCTTAGCCTCCAAATGGAGTTAGACTAAGCCTTATGCACATTAACTCGACTCCCAACTACCAGATGGATTTCAACTGTCACATGAGCTACACATTACCTAAGTGGTTGTTCAAGGTGCATGGTTTCATTGCAATGAAGGTTGACTTCTCAAGCTAAGAGATGGAGTTCATCTTAATTTAATTTAATAGTTGTATCACTATTGGAATAGTCTAATAGTTATCTAATAGTTATCCATTGTAACTACGATTAGTGTTGAAGTTAAGCTAATAGTTGTAGAATTACTGGAGTTAAGCTAATAGTTGTATCTAATAGTTAATCTAATATTTATCCAATATAACCCTGATTAGAGTTAAAATTAAGCTAGTAATTTTAGAATCATTAAAGTTAAACAAATAGTTAATATATCGACAATTGCAATGTAAAAGTCATGATTGGAGTTGAAGTTAAGCTAATAGTTGTATCATCAATGGATTTAAGCTAATAGTTGTATCTAATAATCAAATAGTTGAAGCTGAAGTTTAATTTTTTCAAGTATCACGAACTGTACTTACCAGATGTTAACTAAGCTATTTTTTATTTTTTTGAAATTGTTAATTATGAATTTTTATGAAATTGTTAATTATTAATTAACTAAGCAGTCTTCAAAACCTGGCTGAAAATATAAAAGCATAGAAACAAGTCTTCAAAATATGGCTAAAGATATAGGAATTACAGTTTGAGGATATTAAAATTACATAATAAATCATTTATACCATCAAAATTGTGATTTAAACATTAAAACCATTTTTTAAAAATTACATAATCAAACAAAAATCACCCCATAATAAAACATCCTTTCTTTTATCCTACATTAAATTCTTATTATTTGTGGTAGAATCTCTCGAAACTTCAACAACCGAGGCAATCCTAACGTCATCTCCATGACGGTAAATAATTGAAGTTCGTCGTGTCACGGATGATGCAATTGACATTTCTATTGGATTGAATTGAATAATATCACCGTGCCAAATAATTTTGATTGGCCTTGATTAGATAATATCAATGGAGCATACAAGTTCGATTTGATTGGACGTAATAAATGGAAGAGCCCATTCCAACCTTACCCATTCAAGATTCGTCACCTTCATTTCTATCTTTAACACTATACAATATCTGGGCTCCATCTATTTCCACTGTCTTGTGCATTGATTGATTCTATAATTTCTGTCGGAATCTGCTCAAGCTGACTCGCTGAGGATAAGGTTTCAATTTTCCTTTCCCTTTCGGTTTTTACGAATTTCTCTTGTTTTTCCTGATTTCTTTATGTAATAAACCAATATTTGCCTTTGTGGCTCACATAGGTTGTTATTTATAATGGAAATACAGATATAGATTGTTCTCTAGGAGGATTTACATGTGATTTAAGCTGGATACGTGTTGTTTATGGGCGTTGTAGCAAGCAAAAAGATGTTCACGCTCTGATTTCTTTATCAGTGTTCGTTTCATGGTTGAATTTTGGAAAAGTAGATATAATAAGTTATCCTTGGACTCCTGCAACGGACTAAAACGATTCTTCGAGTTGGAATCATGTGCTTCAGGCCAACCGGAAGGCTCATAGAATGAAGCAAATCGAGTTGAGGCCAAACTCCAACGCACAGCATTAGAGTGTACTGAAGACAGTTTCGAGGAATTTGTTGCTTTAATGAATATAATTCAATATATGAAAACTACTGACATGAACAACTGTACTTGGGAGGAGATATCAGTCCAAGAAGACTTGGAAGTCAAAGTTATAAGAACTAAATCGCCAGGCCTACTCTCTTTCGAGTGGGAAGATTTCTCTGTACCTGCGCAAATGGTATGATACATCTAGTTTACATATGAGGCATGATCCCAGCAGTTCCAAAAGGAACGGGAAAACAAAGGATTCGACCTACTAACTACTTTAAGAAAGATTCTTCTTCGGATTCGTATGAGGCGCCCTGCTGAAAGTTCTGATCTGAACTTAGAGGCCTCGTCAAACATACGCACTCTCTAAGATTATATACGTTTGATTGAATTTTCAATGAAAGTCTGTACAACAAAAAAATATGGTTGTAAATTTTTTAGAGAGGGATGCATTGTACCCTTAACATTCAGAAATTTGGAGTGATTTAGCATTGTACCAGTATTCCGTTACACTTGAGTGAGCTATAAGGCTGGATGCAAAATACATATAAATCTATCTCCTAACCTCCTTAAAAAAGAATCGAAAACCTAATTATATCTATATGGAAAACCTAAACATGTAATACGAATTGTATATTAGCTAGATGCCCAACTACTGGATGCAGGAGTTTATTAGGAGTTTGGAGGAGTTTATTAGGAGTTCGACCGTTACATGACTCAACATTAGCTATAGACTCCTAGATGCCAAATGCGACTAAGCCTTAAGTGATTAGAATTGAAGTTAAGCTAATAGCTCTATAATAATTGGAGTTAAGCTAATAGTTGAATAGTTGTATCTAATAATCGATGGAGTTAAGCTAGTAGTTGTATCTAATAATCGAATGGTTGAAGATTACTTTTATTTTTACAACTATCACTAACTCTACTTATCACATGTTCATTAAGCTTATTTTTTATTTTTTTGAAATTATTAATTATTAATTTTAAACGACGCCCATAGAATCAATCTCGATAGTACACTTGTCTCATTCTCGTTTAATCTTGGATGACGCCCATAGAATCAATCTGGACAGTACATTTGTCTCATTCTTGTCCGTAGATGAAAAAGCATAGATGGTAGCCCACCCCAAAATTCTAAGATATATATGCCTATTGGCGTAACTATTAGCTTAACTTCAACTCCAATCATGATTTTTACTTTAAGTGCAATTGCTGATATATTAACTTTTAAATTAATTATTAGATACAACTATTAGCTTAACTCCAATGATTCTACAACTATTAGTGTGACTTCAACTCTAATCACGGTTATGTTGGATAACTATTAGCTTAACTATTAGATACAAATATTAGCTTAACTCGAATGATTCTACAACTATTAGTTTAACTTCAACTCTAATCGCTTAAGGCTTGGTCGAAGTACATTTGGCATCTAGGAATCTAGCTAATGTGCACTCGTGTAACAATCGAACTCCTAATAAAATTGTTCAAACTCCTAATAAACTCCTCCATCTGGTATTTGGACATCTAGCTAATTACGTCGATAGGCGTATGTATCTTAGAATTTTGGGGGGACTACCATCTATGCTTTTTCATCTACGAACGATAATGAGACAACTGTATTGTCCATATTGATTCTATGGGCGTTGTCCAATATTCATAATTAATAATTTCAAAAAAAAAGTTTAGTTAACATCTAATAAGTAGACTTCGTGATAGTTGGAAAAATTAAAATTCAACTTCAACTATTCGATTATTAGATACAACTATTCGATTAATAGATACAACTATGAGCTTAACTCCATTGATCACACAACTATCAGCTTAATGTCAACTCTAATCATGACTTTTGCTTGAACTGCAATTGCCGATATATTAAGTTTTAAATTAATTATTAGATACAACTATTAGTTGGAAAAATTAAACTTCAACTTCAACTTCAACTATTCGATTGTTGGATACAACTATTCAATTAATAAATACAACTATGAGCTTAACTCCATTGATGATATAACTATTAGCTTAACTTCACTCCAATCATGATTTTTACTTGAACTGCAATTGCTAATATATAAACTTTTAAATTAACTATTAAATACAACTATTAGCTTAACTCCAATGATTCTACAACTATTAGCTTAACTTCAACTCTAATCATAGTGATATTGGATAACTATTAGCTTAACTCCAATGACTTTAGAACTATTAGTTTAACTTTAACTGTAATCGCTTAAGGATTAGTCTAAGTACATTTGGCATCTAGGAGTCTAGCTATTGTCCACCCGTGTAATAGTCGAACTCCTAATAAAATCGTTTGAACTCCTAATAAACTCCTCCAATTTGTAGTTGGGCATCTAGCTAATTACACTGATATGTGTTTATATCTTAGAAATTTGGGGTGGACTATCATCTATGGACAAGAATGAGACAAGTGTATTATCCAGATTGATTTTATTGTTGTCGTTCAAAATTCATAATTAACAATTTCAAAAAAATAAAAAATAGCTTAGTTAACATGTGATAAGTATAGTCCGTGATAGTTGGAAAAATTAAAGTTTAATTTCAACTTGGTAATTAAAACTCTAATCATGATGATGCATAACTGTTCGATTAATGGATACAACTATTAGATTAACTCCAATGATGATACAACTTTAGCTTAACTTCAATTCCAATGACGACTTTAACTTGAACTGCAATCGTTGATGTATTAACTTTTAAATTGACTATTAGATGTACAACTATTAGCTTAACTTCAATGATTTTACAACTATTAGCTTAACTTTAACTCTAATCGCAGTTATATTAAATTAAATATTAGATAATTATTAATAATTTAAATATATACATTTCGGCGTATTCCGAATATATTAATCTTATTAATATGGTTGTTGCTAGTATAATTTGGGGTGGACTACGACCTATGCTTTTCCAGGACTGCACGAGGATGAGACAAGTGTACTGTCTAAATTGATTCTATGGCAATCATATGAAATTCGAATTAAACATTTTTAAAACTAGCACAACCACTTAATTTGTGGTTGATAAACATCGATAGACCGCAAGTTAAGTACCATGAAAATTATACATTATCCATGCGTCAACTACTAGTCCACCGCAAGTTAAGTACCATGAACATTATACATTATCCATGCGTCAACTACTAGTCCACCCAAAATAATACGTTATCCATGCATTAATGCATCAGCGATGATTATCCATTTTATCAACCATCAGTTAATTTTCATTTTTTTTTTTCTCTCTCATAATCTTCTAGTTATCTACCATGAACTTTTGGTTATCCATTGATCAACTAGAGTTATCCATGTATCAACTACCAATTATCCATTCCTAAGTTACCAACTATTTTTTATATTCTTTTTTTTTGTAAAATTGTTATTTCGAATTTCGAACGGCCGCCATAGAATCATTTTGGACAATATGCTTGTCTCATCCTCATGCAATCCTCGAAAAGCATAGGCCGTAGTTAAGTGTTGTACGAAGTGACCGTTAGGGTTTTTTTAGTTAAGTGTTGTACGAAGTGATCGCTAGGGTTTTTTATTTTATTTTAGAATTTGGGGTGGACTACAACCTATGCTTTTCCAGGATTCCAAGAGGATGAGACAAGTGTACTGTCTAGATTGATTCTATGGAAGTCATTTGAAATTTGAAATAAACAATTTAAGAAAAGGAATATAAAAATAACTGGTAGCTGATGAATGAATAACTAGTAGCTGATGCATAGATAACTGGTGGCTGATGAATGGATGTAGCTGATGCATAGATAGCTGGTAGCTGATGAATGAATGTAGCTGATGCGTAGATAGCTGGTAGCTGATGAATGAATAACCAACAGTTCATGGTAGATAACTAGATGAATTGGAGAGATAAAAAATAAATACAAAGTTTGTCGTTACACCAAAACTTGCAGATGTTGATAAACATTTGAAACCAAGCACAAGGCCCTACCCATACTCCAACAATTTCATGGTACTTAACTTGTCATCTACTAACGCTCACCAACCACAAATTTAGTGATTATGCTAGTTATTTTATTATATATAAAATAAAAATTATTATTTTCAAAGCAATTTTTAATAATATTAATAAAAAATAAATCATATCAAATTTTAGATTTATTTTATAGATTTTGTATTTATCATATTATTTTATTGTACATATAATAAATTTTTTAAAACCATTTTTAATAATATTAATATAAAAAAATATATCTTATCACATTTTAGATTTATCATTAATTTAAAGACTCGAATTATTTTAAAAGACACTAACTATTAGAATGATTCTCTACATGACAACAAATTAGTATCTCAAGATTATTCACAATGCACCTAACATATATATGTTGCCTCGGCTTATTCAATTATGCCCAACAGTGACTTCTAAATTGGGAAAGCTGATAACCATGTGATCGTGTTGAGTTGTATGGATGAAATATAATATAATTTTAGTTGATAAGATAATCTCTACCTGACAGCAAATTAGTATATCAAGATTATTCGCAATGCACCTAACATATATATGTTGCCTCGGCTTATTCAATCATGCCCAACAGTGATTTCTAAATTGAGAAAATGATAACCATGTGATCGTGTTGAGCTGTATGGATGAAATATAATATAATTTTAGTTGATATTTTATGTTTTCATGCACATTAGACACGGTAATTAGACTGTGAAAACCAATTCTGTATGTGCATTGCTCTTGTCCGTGAACTACAGATAAGAATTGAAATATACACGTGACGGTGAGGGACGGACAATGAGGCGAAGATCCGGAAGTGTAATGTGGTAAAAGATCAATCTGAGTCAGCAACTAAAAGTGACCCTTTGTCGATTCTCAATTCAATTATTTGAACCAAATGATGAATTATTGCTTCAAAGTTCAAAGCCCAATCGTTGGTGAAGGTCCATCGGGATGTGACAGGTACTAGGCAGAGTGGCCATAACAAACACGCCATGCAAATCCAAAGTAAAAAGCAACTTGAGTAGGCTCGGTTATTCTGGAGGAAGCCGAGAAAGAGTTTAAATAGGATCTGATTCAGATCATATTAATAAGATCGTGTCAAGCTAGATAGAGGCTTTAATAGGTAGGCCCTAGTGCTGCACATGCCTCATTCAAATTCGTATGAATATTAAATCTATTGGCTTTGGCCTTATTCAAACCGGACGATTAACATAAAAATACATGAGTCCAACGTGGACTCGCTGCAGTCAAAAGAATTAATTTTTCTATTTTATTTTTGGTGTGCCGAGTGAAAGGCTTTAGTCTTTTGCAGGTGCAGGATGAGCTGCAATGGCTCGTGTGATTTCTGAATCTTTGTTTTACTTCAATTTTTAAGATGCCCAGCGAATTTTTCTAGATATTTTTATTTTCATTTTCCCCTCCGACTGTGAATAAAGGGCTCCGCGAAGATGTCGGAGAAAGGAAGGCGTTCCATCCATGGCCGAGTGGAAAACATGGAGAATGAGAGTTATTGTTTGCACAAATTTAAACTCTACGAAACTCGATCGGTATGCTAAATGTTTCATTGTTTTTTTTAGTGATCTGAGAAATTTGGTATTTTGTTTCAAGTTTTGTTTACACAATTTGTGCTTACATATGCATCATCTTCATAAGTTTTGACATTTACTAAACCTATTTGATACTTTAGCAGTTCGCTTGCTCACTTTTGTTGTACTCGAATTTAAATTTGTTGAGTTTAAAATTGCAAATGTCGTTTTGGAGAATATATCATTGAGAGTCAGAAATAATCTCTATGAAATATTGAAAAAGTATAAAAAATATCGATACAAATTCTGGAAATTATCCGTAAGCATCAAGTTGGATCTGAAAAACCAGAAGAATCAGGTAAACAGAAAAACTCAAAAATATTTCAAATATCAACAGAATTGGAGATATTTGCATTTCTTGGATTCCTTGCCTCGGGGTTATTCTCACAGATAAATAAATCAAGGGAATAACATTTTATTTTTTTATTGTCTTTGCCTCGGGATTAATCTCACAGCTAGATAAATTAAGGTAAGTTTGATGAGTCACTGGTCTAAATATGTTTGGTTCTGCAAGGCATTTGATTCACATTCTTGAACTAGTTTCTGATAAAATTTTGTTTAAATTCGATTTTAGACTTTTCTTTATGTGAAGAGGGTCAGTAGATCGAAGAAGAGTCTCAAAAGTAGGTGAAGAAGAAGCAAACAAACTAAATATGGAAAATAAGTGACTAATCGCAGAATTGCACAAGTAGGGACATGAAATAAATTTTTTTCAACTAAATTAGCTAAACAGCAGAGGAACGAGGAAAATCAGAGAGTTTAATCGGACCTAGGGTCGCTTTTGACAGGCAGATTAACAGTCACTTTTGAACTGGTGTATGAATTGATGTAAGC
>LPNX010352753.1:228349-261450 GCA_001517045.1 Pseudotsuga menziesii | reverse complement strand
CTCATAGAACTGGTTAATCTCCAAGTCTCCCTGGCTAGCTTCAGGGTGGTCACTTATGACCTCAGATCTTGGAGAATGCCTACTGATGCTGATTTCAACAAGCTCCAGCAAGCAAACAAACAAATAACTAAAGTAAGATAAGTTGCCAGGAAACGTGGGTACGTATATGGTTATGACTACAGGGATGGGTGTGGGAACAAAGACGCCACTTTTTGAAACAGGGGACTTGAGTACGCCGGGGTACTATATATATATATATACGGGAACACCACTTTTTGAAACAGCACACTTGGGTGCATCAGGGGACTATATATATATATATATAATTATAAATTTATAAATTATAATACATATGAAATTTAGATCATTTTCATTGTACATATATATTCATGTGCATCCAATGTATCCAAACATTATAAACAAATTTGCAAAGTTTCTCATGTATATAGCAAGGATACATACAACTATAAATATCAAGTGCAATCCATATGAGTCATGAGGAAATATGAAGAGAGAAGAGAAAGGTTTTATATCCCAACTTAAGAATAGTAACCAAGTAACCAGAAATAATTGCTTTTGCTTGATGGATGAAGCAAAGAATTCTTATGCTTCTCGACTTTTTTGAAAGAAGATGACTCCTTGTAGAACCTACAGAATGAACGT
Source organism: Pseudotsuga menziesii (assembly GCA_001517045.1). NCBI lineage: Eukaryota > Viridiplantae > Streptophyta > Pinopsida > Pinales > Pinaceae > Pseudotsuga > Pseudotsuga menziesii. The sequence goes on along the minus strand of LPNX010352753.1, from coordinate 260,787 downwards.
TAAAACCATAAAAGAGCTCTTGTATCTTTGGACAATACCCGAAAGCAACACAACTTCAAGAGAAAAGCATGGATTATACAATATAGTGCTAGATTGTTAGCCTTCAACAATCATAAAATCAAATGCTTAAGAATCAAGAGAGAAGGGAGCAAAGAATGGGATCACCTCACAAGATGAGTCATGGCAAACAAAGAGCTTCCACATTGACCTCCAAAGTCATCAACTTTTATTAAATCTGAAGCAACATATTACAATAAAAATTCTCCAGATTTTCTATGCCAAAATCTCGATATCAAGAGAGGCGAAATGACTTTCTTATATAACAAAACAAGCAACCTAAACCCTAATTCGAATTGGCCCAAGAGGGAGCCAATAACCTAGACACTAAAGTCAAAATCCCAGTCAATCTCTCCAAGTTGAAGTCGAATTCCAGTTTGATGGACAAGTGTAGCATGTAGTGCGAGTTCCATCTCCCATTGATTGATTTTGATCTTGAGTTGAATTAATGGTGAATGGGGAGGTGGCCTCCACCTTGGCAAGGCGCCCCCCATTCCACCTAAAGACTATCCACCATCCGATACATAAGTGCCACATAATCATTCGTGATCCCTCTTTAAGGTTGACGTGAGGATTGCATGCACACGTGTGGATTGAGAAGTGAAGTGCTTGGAGTGCGAACTAGTGAAGATAGGGTGAGTTGGAGTGTAACCTTTAATTGAGGCCTAGATTTTAGGTAGGCACTCAACCTTCCATCAAATACCAACTCAATTATCATTTAATAACTAACACTCAACACCAATTCGAGTTCTACATGCATGATGGTGAGCTTGAGTTGAAATAAATGCTTGGCTTCTGACTTTAGTTAACTCGAATTACTGGTGGTTGAGAGTGGGAGGTGGCCTCCACCTAGGCAAGGCGCCCCCACTCCCATTCAATGCTCACTTTAGTTAACTCAAACCATTATTTACTTCAATGCCATGTCACAAAATCGAATTTTACACTTAGGAGAGCAATTTATTCCTTGGAGAAGATGAACTAATGCTGATTGGATAGTTGCACAGGTTCACTTGGAGAAGACTGAGATGATTATTAATGTCTGGTGCCATGTCATTTAGCCTTTTAAATAATCCAAATTGGATTATTTTGGAGATAATTGGATTATCTCCAATTATTTAATTTTTTGATTTTAATTAATTAATAATCCTCTTTTATTGATTTTTGAGGATTTATTAATTAATTGGCCAAATGACGACCCGAAACTTAGGATATAGGTGCCTGGGGTTCGAATATGATTTTTCTCTTAGGAATTAAGCCTCAAATCACCGAAAAACACCCTTGGATGACTGACATATTACATTTTGAATTTTTCCATTTAAACTATGGAAAAATTAATTATTACAAAATAATTAAAAAATACTGTCCAACGCGTCCGGGATTTTTTTTTCGAAAACGCTAAAAAAACACTATAGACCTAAGAAATGACCACTGACTTGACTCTAAGTGTCTAGTAGGTTCATATTTATTAGTTGGACTCTAATAACCCCCATGGCCAGAATTCCAAAATCGGGCATCCCAGCTTTGGAGGAAGCGAGAGAAAACCTTGTCAATTATATCTCGGCTAAAGGAAAAGTATAATTGATCAGGGGAAAAAACTCCCTAGGATACCTTAGTTGATAAACCAGTCATGGGGGATCGAGCCACTCAAACCCTACTAGTACAATTTTGTTACAAAGACCCCGTGGGGCATGGTCATTTCAAGACAGAAAAACAACTGGTTATGCAAAACACATGGATCATCAGGTACACTGGAGTTCAAACACTTGTGATGTTTGTCATATGGCGGCTCTCATGATAATCCAACTATAGTACAAAAAAGTTGGTAACAAGACCATTGAGAGTAGTCATAACCAACTCATCTTCATCAAGTTTGTCTCTAATGGCTTCTAGTTGTTCCTTGAACTGGGAGACCCTTGTGAAGTAGTCTTGGATGGATTCTCCTTGACTCATCTTGGTGCTCTTCGACTGAGCTCTTAGATTCATCTTTTTGTTGATGTTTCTTCCTTCGTACATTCTTGTTAGGGCATCATACATTTCTTTCGGAGTCTTCTTGGATGACACTTGAGAGATCAAGTGATCCTTGATTGAGTCAGCAATAATCCTTTGTGCCCTAATCAGATCCTTTCCGTGCTACTCCTTAGCTTCAGCTTCTTCAGGTTCTGCAACTTCATCCTTGATATATTTTTCAAGATCATTCTCTTTGAGAATGAGGCCAATTCTGTATTTCCATGCTTTGCAATTCTCTATGCCTTCTAGCTTGTCCTCAAGCTTGGTGCCTGGGGCCATCTCGTTAGAAGATCACAAAAAAATTGAAATTCTGGAAAATGAGAAACTGATCTTACCAGGAGATGCGCTTGACTGAGGCGAGTTAACTGGTGTGCTTGGTTTCTGGAGATCTCAAGTCTTCACCTTTCAAATCTGACTTGCGAGATTCACCACTGTAGCTTGTAGCAGTTTTTTGGTTCACTGGATTTCTGCAGTTTTCTGGTGTAGTGTCAAACTAGGGTTTGACTTTTCCGGAGATCTACTCCTCCAAAAACTTCGATCCCAGGCTTAGAAGATGCACTCTAGGAGGGTGCAACTTTCCATGCAATCGGTTCTTCAAAATTTTCCCGAAACTCTAATTTCTTGTTGGGGAGAGAGAGGGCTTTTTCACCTTGTGAAAGCTGTCCTATTCAGGTTAGCTCTAATACCATGCTAAGATTCCATAGGCTAAGCAAGATTATCGGCATTCAATTTTAATTTCATAACAAAAGCATATAGATGGGATCACTGAAAAAAACAATATCACAAGATCAACGTAGATTTATCCTAGGAAAACCCCAGCAAAAGCTTCCTCAATATAGATGATCAAAAGATAAAAGATAAAACCCCAGACTGATCCTTCTCCGCCTTGCAGCTACAACTATCTCTCTCTCTTATGCACTACACGAGTGAGTGTGAGTGTGTAGAAATGAGGAGAGCCTCACTTCTATTTATATTCTTCCCTTCACTTGATTTTCCACTCCAACAAGTCGGCCCCACTAAAATTGACTGGGTCGACTTCTCTAGGAGGACTCTAACAACTTAATATTATATTAATTAGGGTGCTAATGACCTGACTTACAACGGAGGGAATTTCCTCATGATTCGTAGTGATTCTCCCAATAGGAACATTGGGGTATAATGAAATACAAATGATTCTCCCGATAGGAACATCGGGGATAATAAGTAAATACACTTCAAAGTTACAATAATTCAACACATCATGCTCATTGCCAACTCCATTAGTATGCATATCAACATACGTGAGATTGTGCCCAATGTGTGCTATTTAAGGCACCTAGAGACCGTATGGCAAAGCTAATGGACCAATTAGAGCCAGCCTAGGCCAATGAAAGAGATGGGATATGCCGTAAGAGAAACTAGGATAGGAGTAAATGGCTTTGGCAGACTCATGCTACAAAACTCAATCCCTAGCCAAGTGAGAGTCGATTTTAGAATTTTCTAAAGGGCCTACTTTTGCTTATTTTCCTTGAACAATTTGACTTAATGTATGCATTTTGGAAAACATAGGTAAGGCATTTTATTGGAAAATAGTTGGTTTTGGTAATCAACTGCTTACATTATAATAAACGTATGTATTAATTTGCTAAACCTTATCTTATGTTATACAGATTAGTATTCTTGTTTGCTTATAAGACTTCGAAGGTCCTATTATCATGGCTTCAGACATATCGATTCTTGTACTAAATTACTTCTATGAGATTCATTGAGATTACAGAGAAGAGAACTTTATATGGTTATAATTAACTTTAATAATTATGCTAGGTGGAAGATAACCAAATCCCAACATGCTAAAAATTAGTGCAATTTTTAAAAGTTGTTATGCTAATAATAATTTTGCTGACCTTTGTTTTGTATTTTTTTACATATTTTGAATTATTTTCTGAGTCTTTCGAAAGAAATCTATATAATATGATATCACCTTTCGTGTCTATTTTATTAACATGTTTTAACTAGCTCATTGTATACCTAATATAAGCTTGAAGTTTTTGTTTGTCACAGAACTTTTATTTGATAGGAAGAGACAAACAAAGAGCACATTGGAGAGTGCTGAAGATATACAGGTTGGATCCTTCTGAATTAATAATTCATGATGATCCAACTACTTACACACAAAATGAGTGCATTGAACTACTACAAAGGATAGATCAAGGCAACAAGTCTACAGGTGGCCTTAATTTTGTCACCAATTGCTATGGAATTGTTGGTATGCACTTGCTTTGTATTACCATTTATCTATATAATGTTTGCATTTGATCTGTAATTTCCTTTTTAACAAAGTATTGCTGCACGTCTAACGGATTTCATGTAACAAATCCATCTTGGAAAATAATAATTGACCAAAGAAAAGTTTTTTATTTTAAAAACATACCTGAAGGGAACAAAGAGAGTTCATTAGGATCTTTAAATGACCAAGGCTCGAGATGCTACTCTAATTTTGTTGGTACACTTTAAGCATTGTGACTCAATTTCCTTTATTGTTTAAGGGGCCATAACTGAGGTCATAATATTCAGTTGCTGATTGGTTGTGCTACTCAGAGGCGGATCACATATACCTTTTTACAATATGCTTTGTCGAGATAAGTTTGTAATTTTTTTGGGGTCAATGTTTGTTTTCCAGTTGACCATTAAGAAAGGGTGAAAAGGTATTTGTTTTATAGTGGTGGTATAATGATGTACTTTGCATTACTCTTGTGTTTAGAGTGAAATAAAGTGTCCTGATTTACTAATTAAGTCACATGTTATTATAATTTTATAATGGTGGTTACCACCAACTTTAATCTTTCTCCTAAGACATAATTTTTTTTTTTGAAATGTTGCATATATTGTTTCAAAAATATGTTTTTTGAAATGTTGCATATATTATTTCAAAGATCATATCAGCAGATAATGTTACATAAAATTCCATCACAAGAACAAGATGGGTATGAGGAAAATCTCATCCTAAAAACACCTAACAAAACAATCATATGACTCTCAATGCTTTTCATTGTATTTAGTCCTTCTTAAGACATATTTTTTTGGTGCATCTCATTATTATGCATTGATTGATATATCAAGTTTTTTTCTCCCTCTACATCATCGTATCAGAGTTTGGTGCTTGACCCTTTCAACTTGACACAATGTTCAATCTAGTCTCTTTTGTGCATTGCATCTAGATCTACATCGACTCGACAAAAGGGCAGGAACAATACCCATACTTGGCCTATTGTTTTTCAGAGACAATTGCCTCAACTGGACCTCCAGTTCGAGCTCGAGGTTGGTTTGTAGGGGTCTTGGATCTCTTATAGTCCTTGGGCATTTCGATGGAATGTATCCCTCCATTTAGATATTCCTTGGATGGACTTGACCACCTCCTACCTATCAGATAGGAATTGGACAAGATAATCAGAGATGACATTTATAGGCAGTTTATCCAAATCACTTGGGTTAACCCTTAGGGTGGGTTACACCCAAAGATGGCCTCTTGTGTTTATTACTTCTTGTATTTGAGACAGATTCCTTATTAGACCTTAGTAAACCCTCCACCATTGGATGCACGCTCTTCACAGTCCCCTAGGATAGTCAAGAGTGGGTTCTCATAGACTTTGGGTAGAGATAGAGCACCATATTGACCATTTTGACAGGATTTGCTAGTTATGCAATCTTCCAGAGGTTGAGATAGAGGAGCACTTCATCTTCCACTGCCCCATATGCTATGAGATTAGAGGGAAGTTCCATTGCCTTTATAAGGGGACCTACATCCTCACCAACTTCTTCAAATACCCCTTCCATTGATGCTTGGATTTAGACATGTAGGAGGCCCTTAGGCTCCGAGCCGATATTCTTTAGCCTTGTACTCAACTATATTCTACCCAACATATCACTTCCTTCTTCATGGTGCTACTGCTATCCTCAAGAAGGGACACTAAGAGACAAGTTGATATTAACACATCCTTGGACTCTAGATCAGTGTAGACTTGTAGGACCTTCTCCCATCCCTCGAGATCTTAGTGACACGACTTGACCAAATCCTTCTCTAGGAGGTAGATGATATACTCAATCCCTAGCGGTGGGATACCTCCTCTAGACAACAATGAAATGGGTATTCCAAACCCTTCCACTAGTTCTTCCTCCAGACATCATATTATTATGAGTTTCCTTCATTTGGCCTTGGATGTTAGGAGAGATGGGTCTATTCCATGATAGACCTACATCATTACTTTTAAATTGTCTCACTCTTGGATCTTTTTCTCTTGTACATCTCCACCTTGGTGAGATTTCTAGTGCTTGGGGTTGAGGGTTTCTTATGCTTCTACATAGACTTCACGCTTTATTCTACTTTAATTACTGTATTTTTCATTTTATAGGAGACCTTTTAGTACTCCTGTTTTTTAATGAAATCAATGTGCTCAATAGCCCCATTGTCCTAATTTTGTGGTCATTAGTTCTACATTAATAAAATTACCTTATCTTATTTGCAACTTTTATGTGTAAATTGTATTTACAAACTATTTAATAATAACATCCATTATTTTCACAAGCATTGCATCAATCCATCATAGATCTCTTCCAATCTAGGTGTATTTGTGTAAAAAAACAAAAAAAACAAGCAAAACATCTACAAAATTGGCTCAACAAATTCAAGGAAGTAGTTCACTCTATCCCATTAATCATCATCAAGAGTGAGTCTCTTAATTGTTTTGGCTCCTTGAATTTGGGACTGCCACCAAATAGACCAAACATTGCTAATGCCCATGTTTTCCAAGGCCACTTTCGCTTCCACAAAGACTCGCCAAGAAAATACTGTGGGAGGCAAAACAAGTTGTCAAAGTTTTGGGTTAGAATAGTTTTTTTTTTCAAATAACAACTTTGCACACCAATTCAGGCAGTTACTTAAACAAAGTAAAGGTACAATAGAAGATAAATCTCAAGATGCAGAACAATACAGTAGTAACATTGAATAAAATTCCAATATAGTGCTATATGCAAACCAGTACAACAATAAGACCAATTAGAACATAATCTTCATCTCTTTCAACTTCAACACTCCTCACTGGTCCCTGTGCTAATGTTGGTCCTTAAGATGCAAAAGACAATAGCGGTAGTATTAAGACAAAAGCTCATAAACAAAATATATAACATTAGTAGTACAGACTATTATCACATATATAGTAGCCAGGCTACCATATTCTATTTTTCAGACATAGTACATTTCTCAGCCAGATCTCTTACATATGAGATGCTGAGATGAGCAGTTTATATGGACCATTTTTGTATTAGTGGACTATTGTACTCTCCCATGTCTGAACTGAGTCTCAGGACACTCAGATTTGAGGATCGATGTAGCCATTTATGTTATTTCAGAGCAGTCATGGATGCCCAGTGTTATATTAGTTCTTTCTCATTGGACAGATGGTGTCTTAGAGGGATTTTATTGCATGGTTATTGACTCAGCATTTTATGTTGTGCTATGGTTATTATTGCTCTTATATTGATTCTTGTGACATGTATGAACTTGTGGTATCATGATCTGGCGGTCATAATTATATGGACTTGGTTGTATCTTGTACTATGTATTGATGTCCTTACTTAGACTTGGAAGTTCTTGATCTATACTCATTGGTTTTACCCTCCTTAGGGAGAATAGAGGTAGTCATTCCCGCCATTGTTTTGGATTGCTAGTGTTGGCTCCATCATTCATTGTCTTCACCCATCCATTACCTTCCAGTTTAGTTTTCAACCCGACTGACTTCTTGAGTTATGGCATGGAGGACCTTTTTCCCCGCTAGAACCTTGGTTGGACAAGCCTCTTTGTTTATATTGTGTCTCGGCTCTGAGTTGGTGACAGAACTTGCCTTGGTAAGTTGGATTGTATGCCTAAATCATTCTAGTCGGTTGTCCTGATGTTTGGCATTGTGCATAACTCCCCCTAGTCACTTGAGGTGTGTTGGCTAAAACTGAAAGCTCATGTACTACTTGTATTGAAAATATTGAATATGCGCCCATGGAAAATGGAAATTATAAAACTGTGTTTCTTAACATATGTAAAAAGGGCAAGAGCAATGAAATGCTAAACTACTCCTTGAAGAGTATAAGAAAAGGTCCAAAAAGGCAATGGTGAAAAATATGGTATATCCAAAAAATTGCTGACCTTATTAAAATAAATATGGCCCGGATGAAAGCTGCGATTAGCTGTGCTTTTAAGCACTGGTGAAGTCCCAAAGGGTTCATATAGGCCAAAAGGCCACATAATGAAATGTGATCCTAATGAACTTGGATCAAAATTGATGTAGACATGATGCCTAAGTTGAATAAGCACTCTCTAAACAACTCATCCATCTGTGAGGCACTGCCATTCCTTGTGTTGATGTTTGTCTAGTATTGGTTGTAGTGAGTTTGCCCTTTTCCTTGTCCAAAGTGTCATGATGTTGAGTAGGAGGTCATCCTTTGCCTTAGCCTTGTCATTTCCACCTTTCACCCTTCACTAGCAAAATGACTATAGCAATGAAGTGAGTATAGTCTTGAAAGTCTGAGTCTAAGTAATAATAAATAAAGCCTGATATTTATAAGTATTTGTTGATGTACCGCCAGTGAAATGAATGCTACTTGTTGATTTTGTTACGTGAATGAGTTGTAGAGCATGGTTTAACCTCTTTAACACTTGTAGTAGATTGATCTATTCTGAGTTATTATTGGTGTCTGCTTATTCACAGATGGTTATATTGTTTATTGGTTATGATTGATGATCAGACAGAGACCTATGAGGGGTATGAGTATACACCTTTGATGGATTGGGACTCTCTGATCTAGATCTTCCTTTGTATTTATGTGTTGAAGCTACCAGAATTGCAGTGTACATCCAGAACAGAAGCCCTCATGCTATCTCGGGTGAGAAGACTCCAGAAGAAGTCTTCACCAAGAAGAAATCTGCAGTTGATCACATGAGGATATTTGGCACTCCTATGTATGTTCATGTGCCAAAAGAAAAAAGGGCCAAGCTAGAGCCTTCTGGTAAGAAAGGTTTATTTGTTGGGTACAGTGATTGCTCGAAGGCTTATCGAGTATATATACCTGGACAGAGGTACATTGAGGTCCGCAGAGATGTGATCTTCCACGAGGAAGCAGTGTTTCGTAAAACACTAGAGCTTTCATCGGAAGATGCAATTGCTCCACTTGAGTTTCCAGATTCAGAAATTCAGAGGGAGGAAGAGTTTGATGATCAAACTCCAAATGTTCTTGAGAACATTGAAAGTCCACTAGAAGAACTACTTGAAGTTCCTCCTTCAAAAAGGAGACCTGCTTGGTACTGAGAAACGGTACAAGAAGCCGAGAAGCATAAAGCTCCTCCAGGGACTTTCAGAGAAAGCATAAGACCACAGAAGTACTCCAGTCTTATGAGTCAGCTTATCAGTTTAGAACCTTCATTGTATGAAGAAGCAACAAGTAAACAGGTATGGGTTGATGCCATGATTGAAGAGTATAAGTCAATCATTAAGAATGATGTTTGGAAAGTTGATCCCAGACCTATAGGAAAGTCAGTAGTGACTTCCAGATGGCTTTATAAGATCAAGCATGCTGCAGATGGCAGTGTGGAGAAGTATAAAGCCAGATCTGTAGTTCGTGGCTTCACTCAGAAAGAAGGCATTGACTATGACGAGACATTTGCACCTGTTGCCAGGTACGCTACCATCAGAACCATCATCTCACTTGCTGCAGTATTCAAATGGAAGTTACATCAGATGGACGTAAAGACAACCATTCTTAATTGTAAGATTGAGGAAGAGGTTTATATTGAACAACTTGAAGGCTTTATTACTCATGGGAAGAAGACCCATGTATGTAAATTGAAGAAAGCCTTGTATGGACTAAAACAGGCTCTGAGAGTTTGGTATGCCAGGATGGATGGATTTCTCCATAGCTTGGGGTTCTCCAAAAGTACAGTCGATTCTAACTTGTACTTTAAAGTTGTTCATAATCATGTCTTGATACTTGTTCTATATGTAGATGACTTGTTTCTTACAGGTGATGAATAGTTGATAGACCAGTGTAAGAGGGAGCTTACCTCTGAATTTGAGATGAAAGATCTCGGATTGATGCATTACTTCCTTGGCTTAGAAGTCTGGCAAAAGCCAGGTGAGGTCTTCCTGACACAAGGAAAGTATGCAGTGGATTTTTTGCAGAGATTTGGGATGTAGGACTGCAAGTCCATGAGCGTACCAATGACTACCAACTTGACAAAGTTGCGGGACTCAGCCTCTAGTTCACAGAATGTGGACTCTACTCTATACAGACAGCTCATTGGTTCCTTGATGTATCTCGTGCATACGAGACCAGAGATCTGCTACACAGTGAATGCACTGAGTCAGTTCATGTTAGATCCAAAGCACATACACTTGGTAGCCGCCAAACATGTACTCAGATATGTGCAAGGGACTATCACTTATGGGCTCAGGTATACTTCCAGCAGTGGAGCATTGTTATCTGGATATTCAGATTCAGATTGGGCTGGCAGTGCAGTCGACCGGAAAATTACCTCTGGTTATTGCTTCAATATGGGATCAACAATGATCTCTTGGTCCAGCAGGAAGCAGGGTTCCATAGCTCAGAGTACAGGTGAGGCAGAGTATATTGCTGCAAGGAAGCAGTTTGGCTCAGAATGTTGTTATCTGATCTGTTCGAGGGAAAGCTTGACTCAACGATCATCCATTGCGATAATCAGAGTTGCATAACGCTTTCAGAGAATCCAGTGTTTCATGACAGATCGAAACACATTGAATTGAGGTATCATTTCATCAGAGACCTAGTGCAGAGAGGTGCTCTAAAGTTGTAGTACATTCGTACAGATGAACATATTGCAGTTATCTTGACCAATCCTCTGATAGCATCAAAGTTCGTGTACTTTCGTGACAAGCTTGGTATGGCAGAGAATGCCTCTCTCGCTGAGAGAGAGTGTTGATTTTCTAAGCAGCTTCGAGAGCCCATCTCTTCAGAGAATGGGACCACCTGGTCCAGGACCACGGTGAAGACTCAACCCAGTGTTGAGTGACCATTCTGTTGAATGGTAGATATCTGGTTTGGGACCATGATATAAACCCAGATCTTCCCTGGGTAGACTCAACCTTGTGTTGAGTAGACATCTGGTCCGGGACCACGATGTAGACCAGTCTGGGACTGATAGACTCAGCTTAGTTTTGAGTAGCCATTCTCTGGGAGAGAATGAAGACACTGTAAGCCCTAGACTGGGTCTGGGCATGTGTGTGGCACTTTGACCCTTGATCTATGGGCTTGGTGTGCTTCTCCAAGGATTAGCTACCCTTGGTTAAGTTACCCTAGTACCAGATCTAGGTGTCACACAGTGTGTGAGATAAAAGCATTAATAACTCTCTTGGTTTATGATGATGTACTTTTGAAATAAAAAAGTACCACAGGTAATGACCATAGGGGCACTTGGTAAAAGGCCAAAGTCAAAAGTCAAAGAAAAAAAATAAAAGTACCTTTTTGGTAAAAGTGAAAGTGAAATTAGGAAAATAATAAAAATATTATTATTTTTATTAAAGAAGGACTTCTTATAAAAGTCAAAGGAAAAAAATACAAGTACCTTTTTGGTAAAAGTTAAAGTGAAATTAGGAAAAGAATAAAAATATTATTATTTTTATTTTTCCTAATCTTGTCCACTTACAGGTGAACAAAGGCTATAAAAGAAGATCAAGCCTTCTCATTTTTTACATACTTTTGCTCTCACAGGTGAAGAAGACTATCTTATGTTAAAACCCTCAGCTAGGGTTTTATCAGCAAAGTCCATCTTCAGCATTTTTGCATAGCTATCTTTAGCATTCCATTTTTTGGGCAGTTTTCAGTAGTCTGATATTTTTGGGCAGTTTTCAGCAGTCTGATATTTTCGGGTAGTTTTTCAGCAGTCTGATATTTTCAGGCAGTTTTCAGCAATCTGATATTTCGGGCAGTTTTCAGCAGTCTAATATTTTTGGGTAGTTTTCAGTAGTCTGATATTTTCAGGCAGTTTTCAACAGTCTGATATTTTCGGGCAGGAGAGAGAAAATCTCAGTTTTTTTGAGAAAGCCCTAAATTGGAAATTTTTTGTAATTCTGGAAATTGATGGTAAAATTATTAGTTTGATTTTTACTGATGAATTTTACAGTTACTGTGGTCAAAATCCAGATCTGGATTTGAGGAACTTTTTGAAGAATTTCTTAAGCCATCTCATTTATGAGATGAGTTATTAATGCTCTTGGGGTTTTTGTCCTTTGAAGGTTTCCTCAGTGAAAAATATTGTGTCCATGTGTGCTGATGTGATGAATGTGTTTTTACTGCACTGCTGATCTATTTATATGTTTATCTGCAAATTTTTGAAGTTTATGTTAATGCTGAAAATTCAACAGTTCAATCTCGAAGTTTCTCTCTAGCAACTACTTCTTGCGCAAATGTGTGCCATTTTGCAGTGAACCCATCAAGAGCATATCTAACAAGCTCTTCATCCTCCACTTTCTCACTAGCAACACCTAGTTCATCTCTAACTTGAGAAATTTTGGTGAGATAAGTTGTTACTGTATCAACATCAGTCATCTTGGTGTTACTCAATTTTTCTCTAAGGACCATCTTTTTGTTCTGGTTTTTACTTTGATAAAGAGTACATAAAGTGTTTCAAATATCAAAAGCATGTGACTTACCTGTGATGTGAGGTATCACATGATCTTTTATGGAGTCCAAAAAGATTCTTTGTGCCTTGAGATCTTTCTTTTCAAAGGCAATCTTCAGAGCAACATCTGTGGGAACTGTGACGGTGTCAGAAGCATCAATAATATCCCATAGCTCCAACTCTTTTAACAATACAATTATGCACTCTTTCGAAAGGCTGAAATTATCAGACCCATCCAGCCAGTCTTCAAATCGCAATCCTACTACGGTCATGACTTCAACTGATAATTTTTAGTTGACCTTGACTTGAGCCTCTTATGTTTTGTATCTACACAACTTAACACTCCTTCAACAATCATGCTCTGATACCATGAAGAAATTTGATAAAAAATCACAAAAACTTCTTATTGGACTTTTATCAAACACTTTGACTGCAAATCTAATTTATGACTTTTCTGAACTAAGAATTCATAAAATGAATTTTTCTGATAGTTTAAGCATAAACACCAATGCACTCAAAATTAACTGAAGATAAGTATGACAATACAAAAATTTAGGGCCAAGCCTAGGGTAAATCCTCACTAGAGGAAAACCCAGAGAGAATTTTATTTATGAGAGATTAAATTAGAAATTCAACAACTCAGAATTTCATCTACAACACCAAAACAATTTCAGAAACCCCACTCATATGTAATCTGCATTGGAAAATGTGCCAAATAATACTCACAGTCAACCTACACATGCGAACTGTACACAACAATTTTTCAGGATTTGTGTTAGGTACGGACTATTCGGATTCTCCCCAGCATTAAATGCAGAAAAACAGTCTCGAAATTCGTGCCAAACCTGACCTCAATTGTCTCGAAAATTGTGCCTGCAAATTGCCTCATTTTTTGTGCTTGTACGGTCTGCAATGATGGATGTACGGTCCAATGAGTGCTACAGGAATTTCTTGGGAATCGTGCCTTCAATTTGTCTTGATGATTAGGCTCTCACAAAACATAAATCTCCTTCAAGATTTAATTTCTCTCTCATTTGTCTTCTTCTCTCTTGATATCTCTCTCTTTTCCCTAGACATTCTTTTATACTTTATCTTATTGAAACCCTAATCCTAACTACCATAACTATCTAATCAAAGGATGAGATTGATTAGATCCTAGTATTCTTAGTGATTGCACAATATAAACTCACTTTTATTAATAAAGTGCACATTAAATATTTGGGCCCCACAACTTAAATCTCACTTTAATGATAAAGTACAAACTCACTTTACAATAAAAAAAGTTTCCTTAGGAAAAGTACAACTTATATCCCCCCCATGTGACATCAAAATCATGGGGAAGGATCAACTGAGTTATAAAAACTAACATACTAGCTCGAGGGGAACCAAGCGAATTAGGCCAATGTCACCAAAGCTATCGCCTCTCACTTTAGGTTGGCTCTTCTTCAACTCAAGAGGGAGTGTTCTGTAGGGTTAAGGTTCATTAGGGCAAAGGGCATTGAGGAGCAGGGTGATTCCAAAAGGGTTTCCCTAGCGAATGTTTGTAGTATAGAGATGTACAATAAAATGATGAGAGGATAAGGGAACCCACTTCAAAGGACAAATGCTAATCCAACTCGGGGCAAAATGGAGTCAATAGATTGCTAATTTAGTGGGCCTTCAAAGATCATCTAGAAAGAGTAAGTACTCTAGGCCTCCAACCCTTCAGAGATGTATTGTAGGGTTCAAATTATGATCATAAGGGAAAGGACAAATCTCTTTGTCACTTCCTTCCTTAAGTAAAGCCCTACACTAGAGGGTGTTAGATTTGCAAAATTTTAATGAGAATTAGTATAAAGAAAAACCTCCCTCCATGCAAGAACTTCAGTTGAATCCATCATAAAACCTTGTTACCACGGATCTTGTAGTTGCCTCGATTGAGTAATCTTGTAATGGATGGAAGAGGGGACAGGAAACTAAAGCTGTGACCTACAAAAACCCTAACCCCCAAAGGATGGATGGTTGTCACATCGGTTAGGACTTCCTTCGCTTTATGCCACTAGAGAAGCCTAAGTGACAATGGGGGAGACCTAGAGCTATCTTGAAAGGACATACCTAAGCAAATCACCAGATCAGACTCCTGACGGAGAATTCGTAAGGTGAGTGCTTGAAATCCTAGATTCGAGTGATAAGCCACAATTTAAGGAATACTTGAGTAAAACAGGTTAAAGATGTTGGAAATGTTGCTCAAGTAAGACAACACCGTGACTTATGGAGATTGGGATCAGATCTAGGACTAGTGTGTTGTTTCAAATGATCAAACTTCGGAACCTAGGGGGATTTAAGCATATAAATAAGAAATTCCCAGGACAAGGTTGATATTGAGAATTAAAGCTTCGCACATACTAACTTGGATGAAAAGTTTAGCGATTGAAAAAGATCCAAGTGAAACCAGAACAAAAACCAAGGGAAACTGACTATCAGGTCAAACAAGGGTGTTTTCTCTCTTCCTAAGATCAGTGCCTGGAGATGGGAAAAAGGAGTCAAATGCTGACGTCTAGGAGGGGGAGGGGCTTTTTCAGTATGGCTGACAAAACTCATATCACCAAATTTGCATATTCCCAGTACAAATTGGTCTGGTGAATTTTCCTACTTCTATAGAGGGTTTTTTCAATGAAAGCAATGATGGGCAATGCATGAGAAATTTAAACGGAGAAGAACTTACCTGAGAAACATACCTGGATTTTGTAGATGACCTCTGAGATGATGAAATTGCAGCTTTCTTGATCAAATGAGTGTTCCGAGTAAGATCTTTAATGGAGTTCAGTTTCTGCAAGGCACCCTAGAGCCCCCTTCAGCCTGTCAAACTAGAGAAAATCAATTGGTAAGACAAACGAACAAGATATGCAATATAAATAAAGTACGGGAAATGAAAAATCATCAAGAAAGAATCACTCCTTGAATAATAACACTCGAGAGCCAGAGCAATGTGAGTTTCCCCACAAGTGCACCCTCCTCTAGCGCCCCTCCTTCAGCCTACAGATGAATGGGTACAAGAAAAATACAAGATCTATCCCGAAACAAACTCACTACAAAAAAAAACAATGCCAATCATCAAATCATCGACTCATCAACAATACTCCAGAGTGTAATACCAAACAAATCTCTCTATTCAATATTTCGGTTTCAGAGCTCATGCTTTACAATGGGGGGATCACCTCTCTTAAATAGCTTTAGAGTGTGTCCACATTTCAACTAACTATCATCCAACGGTTGAGATTAAGACATCATCAATGGTGGAGATCAAAAAGTACAAAGATCATCACATGGATCAAAGTGACCACATCAAAGGGGGGCACACTTTGCTCAAGGACGCCTTCCTAAAGTGAAAGTTACAATATAACATAACGTGTGACATGATAATACATCAAAAGGGGGTCACTAAGGGATTAATTCACCCTAGGCCCCATTATAACTTCATAATATATGATATAACCGTGTAATGCTTCATTAGCCAAATTGAGGGGGCACCCCTTTGAGGAACTTCCTTACTGACTGAGCCAAAATAAAATAATCCAGACCAAAAGTTGACTGGAAACTGCTGAAGGACTATCCAGAGAACCAAAACACATCATCTGTCGAAATTCTAAGCCATTTCCTTTACCCAAGGGGCCAAATCGATTTTTTCAGTGAAATTCCTAGTTCATTTTTGCTGGTACATCCTCTGGAAAATGATAAAACCACCATAACTCTGTCCAGGATGAGAACTGGGGAAACTGACTGTACTAGATTATCCAGAGACACGGAAGAATGGTATAAGTGACTACTCATACCCCCTGGAACACTGCAATGCTCTAGGAGAACCAAAATCACTACCATCTATAATAAAATTTGATCATTTGGCCAATAATAAAGTGATAATAATCACATATGAGGAGATCTGGGGCCAAACTCTCAAAATTGAAACCGTAGTATTGGTCCTGGCCATGTCTGGAACAAATATAAGCCATGTTGTTTTTTGAGTCACTACCTTGGGAATCGTGCTTGACTTGGTTAACTGGGTTGACCAGGTCAAAGTACCCGAACTGAAGGTGAGATACTGTATCCATATGATCCTGTAAGCATCCAGGGTAAGAAATGCTCTAATGGTGTAGATCAAAACCAAGCTTAAATCATGTTATTCATAATCATGGTGACAATAATAACAATAGTAAGTAAAATATACTTGTGCTTCTGAAAAATCTCAGAACCTTCTAGAAGTCTGCTTGTTCATGCCATACTTACAAAGTGTACACAATGTGCTAATGTTGGGTGAGGATGGAAGACAAGGCTAGGTAAAGGGAAATGACTTCTGACAGACTTTAACTATGTGATCTCTTCGAATGATAACCAATACACTCAACCATAGTGAGATATACATGACATATAGCAATAGGGGATGGAGGTGTCGCACAAGTGGATAAAGTACTTGGGTTTGCTTCCCTCAGACTTTAACAAGTTTTCCTTTACACTAATTTGCAATATAGATCAACCATCAAAGGCAGGTGCCCTGGAAGCCTTCTGGCCTGCAATACTAACAAAGACACAACCTTTGAAGGCTAGTCTCACCCTGTTTCCCTGTGGGGGAAAATGAGTCGAACACTATACAAAGAGTGAGTGCTCATCCTCTGACCATTGATCTTCTTTTTTTTGACCATTGATCTTCTTTTTCAATAACTTTCCTTTTCACATAAGATAGTAGCCAGCCTACAAGAGCAGGTGCCTTGGAAAGCCTTTTGGGCTCCAGTGAATGACTAAGGCCTAGCCCCACTGTTAGCGATCAATCCATAGCTCCGACGAGTTTGCCTCTCCTTATTGCCACTGTGGAAGGAAGATGAGCCTTACATTATACAAAGAATGAGTGCTCAACTCCTTGGCCATTGACTACCTTTTAAACATTTATTCTTATCATTCTTTGGATATAGCTTTTATTCGTTTCGATGCTTTAGTGTTTAGCAACACTGTTTGATGGAGCACTTGTTTTGAGGACCAAGGAATACTACCCGGTGAACCCAACCACACTGGCCGAGCCACATACTTCATAGCCAAAGACACATAACAACATGGAGTCTATCATCCACAGGGGTCAAGATGGGGAAAAGATCTTCAATCTCACAAGTCTCAATCAATCTAAATCGATGCTGCACGACTCAGACTCGACAAAGACTGTTGGGATATGACTCGTCAACTGGGGAAAAGCTTGGGAACGACCCGGGACAGACTTGGCAAGACTCGACAAAAAGGAAAGAAATTAAAAAATGGCACCTTTTGGGCACAAAATAGAGGTTAAAGGCATTTCCAATTCATACAAATTATAAACTACAATCTTAATGTTTTAATGTTTAATGGAAATATGACTTTAATGTTTTTAATTTTTAATTTAATTGTATTAAATTTTAAAATTTAACTATTTTTTCATTTACAATTTACAATTTCGTATTTAGTTCTAAATTTGAAATTTGATGGGCATGTGGCCGAGTATCTCATCCCACAGAGTGGCTATGTGGCTGAGTTACTCCGCCACATGCCCATCAAATTTCAAATTTAAAACTAAATTCTAAATTGAAAATTAAAAAAAGCTAAATTTTAAAATTTAAAACAATAAAATTAAAATTTAAAACAACAAACTTAAAATTAAAATTTAAAAACAATAACTTTATGATTCATTTTATTATATATATTATATAACATAAATACAATTAAAATATAAAACAATAAAGTTAAAATTTAAATTTAAAAACAATAACATTATGATTCATTTTATTATATATAATATATATTATATAACATAAATAAAATTAAAAAAAATCTGAAGTCCAAACAATACTAACCTGAACATTGCGCTAGCACGAACATGAGACTTCCACCATGAACACACTCGCAGACTCAGAGCACCCACGACCACGAACTAGAGACTGCGACCATGAACCGGGTGCAACCACAAATGAGCACCAATTGAATAGGAGACTGCAAACCATGGATGACCTCCTCCACTGATTTATCGACCTCCACTCTTCTTTTCTTTCTTAGTGATTGTGTAGACCACCAATGACCATGAATAGCAGATTGAGTGAATACGAGCGCTTTGGGCCCTCTATAATCTCTCGTGTCAAATTTCCCTCCAAACTTATCATGCCAAACTGCATATTAGTTGCCGTCCGCAGGTCCAATCACGACCGAGTTTTCAAACGAGTCCGACGAGTTATGCGAGTTTCCAAGTCCGTACGAGTTTGAGTCGAGTAGGTGTTGGTTACTCGGGCCAGAGTTCCACTCGCCGAGACTCGCGAGTCTCTCTCGAGTCATGATTCACTGATCTAAATCATGGGATAAAATTCAATAATGGATGAACTGGATGGACGGGGGAAACGGACACATGAAACCAACCTAGCACTAAAGTTTACTATTTGTACAAGCATGGCATGAGCAACAGTCTTCACAACAAGTCCTTTGATTAGTCATAGCACAAGTTCAAGCATTAGTACATATATATATATAAGCATAGGTCACCATAATCATCTTGACAAGACAAGCATTGGTGTTTGATATACATCGTAGAGCAAAATCAAACTCTAGAAGCATATACCTGATCTCACCATATATACCTGTCTCCATCTTATAGGCCCCTCTGTAACTGTGTGTACCATATCTGATCTGCTACTCTGCTAAAATGAACTAGGTCATCACTGAAAGCATCTCAATGGACTAATGAATCTCAGTGCTCGCAAGGAAAATCTGATGAACGAGGCTCTGGGATGGTTGAAGCTGTAATGATCCATGCTAATACCCCATGTGAAAAATAACCCGGAATAAAATAAGAGATAAGTCTATATGCTGCATCATGGTAGCCCATCACCAAAATGTATATGTGATAACAAAACTTATCCAAGATCCAATCCACTTAGACAATATTGCCCCTAAAATGGCTCAAAAGCATTGACATGGACAACACTAGCACTATGATCTCCAATAGATAAGCACAATAACAAGATAAATGTCACACGCTCACCAGAGAGAAACTCTTAGACATATTTTGTTCCAAAGAAAAATATATCAATCAAGCTCCAGAAGGGAGAGATCAAAAAATCCCATTAGAGCAAATTTGGGGTGTAAAATGGGCCTCATAGAAAAATGTGCCATGGATGAGATGGAGTTCTCAAACCAATAGAATTTCAATAACTTTGGTCAACGATTGTCGTTGAGTTGAACATATTGAAGTCAATGATGCTTAGTTGTCATATTTTTATTTGGCAATAGCTAACTCCATATAAACCTCACCTCAGTTAAGATTGTGAGAAGTTCATCTTGAAATATGATAAATATTCTTAAAATAATACATATAGAGTATTCTATTTTATCACTACTTACAAGTCCTTTAAAATATATTTCTCACATTGATTAAAATGATAGTGGAGTGATTTTGAAATATTAAAAACATTTATATAATTAATCTTTTAAAAAGAAAATAAATAATTTTTAATTTTAAATGAAGTTACATTGGAATGCTAAATAAAAAAAATTAATATTTCTAATATTACTAAATAATACTTCCTTTTAGAAATTCTAAATATATTCAATTACTACATCGCAAAAACATTGAAATACTAAATATTAATACAAATTATTATTACTAAATAATTCTAAATCATATTACTAACTACTACCCTGACATACTTTATATAAAAATTAAAATGTTTAATTAAAAACATTATGCTTTTATTGTCTTCCATAAGAATTAAAAAAAATACATAATGGGAATCAATTTTTCTTTTAGCTAGAAAATGAAAATAGATTAGTAGCTCATACCCTGATAAGAAACTACAAAGGCAAAAATGTATCCTAAATTAAAAAAGAGGAGAGAGAAAAAATTATTTTGGTATTTTTGTGATAACTTTCACTCTTGAACTCAAAATTGGCCGCTCTTGGTACCATTGGAAAGGTATTGACGAGAGCAACACCTTTCATGTTTAGTGCTTTTCGAGATTCCCTACTAATTTTCTGGGGCAGTCATTTTAGTATTTATGGGAGAAAAACATTTTTCTTTTAGAAGATGCTTTTGAAAGATGTTTTTCTCCCATAAGTACTAAAACGCCCATTCAAAAGATGCTTTTCTCCCATAAATACTAAAATGCCCATTCAAAAGATGTTTTTCTCCCATAAATATTAAAATGCCCTCCCGAAAAATTAGAGCGGAATCTCAAATAACCCAAACATGAAAGTTATAGCTCTCATCAAGACCTTCTCAATGGTACCAAAAGCGCCCAATTTTGAGTTCAGGAACGAAAGTTATCACAAAATACCGAAAGATTCTTTTCTCTCTCCTCTTTTCTTATTTAGGATAGATGTTAGTGTTAAATAATTTATTCAAATCTTCATTATATATATTTCTTCCAAGGAAAAAAATCACTTTATTCTTATTGAATAAACATGAATTGCCCTCTAGGATCATACATTATAGTACATTAAGATCACTGAGAATTTGCTTTCATTATGGGTTTTTTTGTACATCAAAAAGATCATAGAGTCCTTCTTGTCGCTGAGTTTTGTGTCCCAAAAGGCCTTACGTGCATACATATTGATTTACAATTTGGTTGTTGACAATTTCCTTCACCTCCATTATGCCTGGAGGGAGAGCAAGGGTCATTTTAGAGAGCTTGTCAGCTTCAGAATTTAACTCTCTGTAAATATGATGGAAGGTGATTGACTCAAAAGCCGCCATTTGTTCTCTTATTGTTTTCAACAAATGTTGGAGATGTGGAGCATTTATCTGGATTTTTCCGTTTGCCCAATCTATGGTCATTTTTGAGTCCCCAAAAAGTTGTAACTTTTGAACTTGTTTTTTCGAAGCCAATCGGAGGACTGTCCAGAGTGCTACTAGTTCCGCTTTGTTATTTGTGCCTTGACCCGGGTCATTATATATATATATATATATATATATATATAACTCGTAAAACACAACATTATATTATAAAAAGTTATATAGTATATAATAAATTAATAATAGATATTGATAATTATTTTTATTTTATGTAGTTTAATATCTTTTATTTTTATTTTATGTAGTTTAATAGTTTAACATGCAGTTTCGAGACCTGAAGGGAAGTCCGTAGTGTCTTCCATGTGGATCTACAAGATCAAGCATGCAGCAGATGACAACATCAAGAAATACAAAGCAAGGTTCGTGGTTTCTCTCAGAAAGAGAGAGTAGATTATGGTGAGACGTGCTCCACTGATCAGCACACTTCTCTAGTAAAGTAGAAGTATCGAGCAGAGAACCACATGTGCATAGAAGGCATTGTACAGGCTCATAAGGCACCCATGGGACAACACATACAGTTGCTTGAAGATCATCTAGAGTGATGAAGATCTCAACCTAGCTACAAGGTTGGAGATAGAAGCCTACAGAGGACGACAAGCATCATTGATGAGTGCAAGAGGAACTTTCAACAAAGTTCGAGATAGATGATCTCGGTATCCAGTGACCTTGAGATTTGACATAGATGGATACATAGAAGATTGGTAATAGAGGAGACTACCTTTCACTCCAGTGTAGAATGACCCGATGCAAAAGGTACAAAATGCAGAGGGAGGATGGTGCTCCACTTTAGAAGGAGTGACTACAGAAGATCTCAAAGTTCGAGAAACTTGACATGGTACGGTAGGATGGACAACTTCTTGATAAGTTTAGACTTTACCAAGAGTAAAGCAGACTCGAATCTTTACTTCTACATTGAAGACAGAAGGCCAATGATACTCTTGTTATACGTAGATGACCTGTTTCTAACAGGTGAAGACAAGCTCATTGCAGATGTAAGGTGGAGGCTTGCCGCTGGTGAAAGAACTAGGGATGATGCATTACTTCTTAGACATGGAGGTGTGGCAGAGTGCGGGTGTGATCTTCTTTGGTCAAGGCAAGTATGTCGTGGAGATTCTGAAGAGATTCATAATTCTGGACTGCAAGACAATGGCCACAATAATGGCATCGAACTTGAAGGTACTTGTGATGCTTCATCAGAGACAGTTGATGCTAAAGTCTACAAGAAGATGATTGGTTTGTTGATGACGAGCATGAGGCCAGATATATGATTTGCGATGAATACTTGGAGCCAGTACATGGTGGAGTCGAGACGTGTTCACATGGTTGCTGCAAAGAATATATTGAGTTACCTGAAGGGTACAGTTGAGTATGGGCTCAAGGATGAAACGAATCAGAAGATTAACCTGCACAGTTATGTTGATTCACATTGGGCAGGCGACGCCACTGATAGGAAGAGCACTTCGGGATGCTGCTTCAGTTTAGGATCCGGTATGATCTCTTGGTTTAGTAGGAAGCAGTCATGCGTGGCGTTGAGTACAGCCGAAGCAGAGTATGTTGTAGCATGTTTGTCCAGTTGTGAGGTAGTATGGTTTCAGAAGCTACTTGCAGGATTGTTTAAAGTCGAGTTAGAGATAACTTGTGTGTCGGAGCACATTGAGATCAAGTATCACTATATCCCGGATATTGTGCAGAGAGGAGCAATGAAGCTCTAGTATGTAGTGATAGACGAGCAGATAGCCGATGTATTGACCAAGCCATTAGGTAGAGTGAAGTTTGAATACTTTAGAGAGAGACTTGGTGTCATCCAGATCGAGGTCCCTAGAAAGAGGGAGTGACGAGTTCTCGCATGGTGGTAGATGTAGCTAGTCCTTGGGACGTAATGCACTTGGGGTGCTCCTATGCTGGAGATAATGAAAGACTGGAAAACACAGATGCACTAGAGTGATTTCTTGCATGGTGGTAGACATAGGTGGTCCTCTGGACGTAATGCACCTGGGGTGATCTTGGCGTGCTCCCATACTAGAGATGAGGAAAAGTCCGCTGGTTACAAGATACTTGGTGTGTGCCTAGGTGATTCTCGCATGGTGGTAGACGCAGGTGGTCCTTGGGACATAATACACCTGGGGTGCTCCTGGCATGCTCCTATGCTGGTAGAATGCAGGATGAGCGTTGAGAGACGTAATGCACCTAGGGTGCTCCTAGGCGATTCTCGCATGGTGGAAGACACAGGTAATGCACCTAGGGTGCTCCCATGCTGGTAGAACACAGGTGGTCTGTTGGACATGAGGTGTGCATCTAGGCTGCTCTCCATGTGTTATGATGAGATGATCTGGATACGACGAGATGACCATAGGAAACGCATGTGATTGCTATGGCAATTTAATGAATGGTCTTGGGTTGTACGTACGTGATGGCTTGCTCGTGGAGATGATAATGAAAACCTAGATGTGAGCTAGGCATGCAGGACTAACATTGCAGAGTTCTGCATTCAGTATGAAATAGGACTGACCTTGCAAAGGAATCCAGTATGAAATAGAACTGGCACTGCAAGGTAGATCCAACATGAAAAAGGGTTGGCTTTGTAGAAACTTCTAAGGATGAATAGCTTCGAAAGATGTCACTAGTCAATGGTCAACAAGATGAGAATTCATGCAACAGAGATGATGATCCAGTGATGATGATCTAGTGGTGATGATCTAGATATGATGATCCAGTAATGATGTCCAGACACTGTGTCCAGTTGTGACGATGACCGAGTCGAGAGAATACCTTCCTAGTTAAGAGGAATGTGGTTGAAAATGTAACTTTGGAAGATATTCTATTGTATATTATTGTACCTCCATCGAAGATGTTTTTCCTCCGTTCGAGGATGTCATTATTGTAATTCGTCATGTAAAAGTCATCAGGTAAAACCTTCGTCGTAAGTCGGGGCAATAGCACCCCAGAAGAAATTATATAAAATTTATTTTGAGTCTTCCTAGGTAAGTTGGTCTCAATTAGAGAACTTGGTCAACCTAGTTAGTTAAGTGAGTCACACATTTGAAGAATATAAATAAGGAGGCACCCTCCCTCATTTGAATACACACTCACTCACTCTCAAGCTTGTTAGAGAGAGAGAGAGAGAGAGAGAGAGAGAGAGAGCCCGTGCTAGAAGAAGAAGAAACTGCCGAAGACATATTTCTCTGGGTATTCTATCTTGGTTTGACATTGTACTTAGTGATGGAACTATTTTGAAGAAGTTTGTGAATTTATGGTTTCCCCGAGGAAAACCATAATCAAATTGAATTAAAGTGAAAACTCTAACATTGCTTTCCAGAGTAGGGTCCAAAAGACCTGAAAGAGACTCTTGGTGTTTAATAAACAAGAACATCTTGTTCCATAATAGTACTTGACTTGATACTTGCCCCCAAGGACACACTTAGTTGCTTGAAGATTTTTGCCACGACAATCTAACCCCCCAGGTGCGTGAAATGTGAGAATAGACTGAAGAGTAGTTTCACCTTGTTGTCCGCTGATTGCACACCAGCAACAGAAATCTTTCGAAAGCTGTCTCCTCAGTTAGGAAAGTGGGAGAGGTGTGACCTTGGGGACAAGCACAGAGCCAGGTACTATCACCTACTCCTAGCTCCTCTGTTTAGGCTAACTCCTAACGAAGCCAAGGGGGGTGTCCCTAACAATGAGTTTCTATGGCTCAATGTGTTTAAGTTAAGTTTTAATGTTCGAATGATGCGGATGGGTGTGTTTAGGAGTTATTATGATGAAAGATGATTATAATTATAAGAATTTGAACACAATACAAAGGCAATCCACGTTGCTGTACTGGATTAAAAGATGAACAATATATCAAGAACTTGTAAAATAAATATGCATTCACAGATAAAGATTTTATAAGCCAAGGACAAATGATCTAGATTTAATAATCATGCATAAAATAATAGACCAGTGCCTTATGGAGTCGAAATTCTGCAGTGCTTAAAGAAATAACAACAAGTCTTGAAATAAAGCTAGTGAATGTTATGCGAGTGCTCTTGGTACGTTTTAAATGTTTTAATGGTCTTGCTTATTATGGCTTTGAAACGAAGAAGGTATCATATATCGACCGGGAAAGTGTTCGAAGTCATCCCGTTCTAGACATGACGGCCCGTCCAGTATCTCGGGCTGGTATCCAGGAGGACTGACCAGCTAGCCGTGACTCTGAGACAACGGGGAGTTCCGGCGTCCTTACTAAGAATGAACTTGAAACTTTCTACAACGCCGGTGTGTTGGTTAAGGGGTAAAATTTTAGTTGTGTTGTTATTGCGGTCTTAGCAAGTCCATTCACCGTTTTGAGTACGAGCCCAACTATGAAGTCGACAGAGCATACTAGGTGAAGGATATCAACGAAGTAAATTAATTAGGGGGAGTGTGAGTTGAAAGATTTTACTTAAAAAATTAATTTAAACCCTCTGACAGAGAGCGCTCTTGACTTTGTCTTATGACAAAAGTTCAAGAGTCTTACTAAACTATATGCTTGATGCAAGGAAATGTAGTGGGAATGCTCTCCAATAGAAAGTGCTCTTGACTTGGGTTTCGGCAAGTTCAAGGGACTTGGAAATTAATTAATCAATTGCAAAAAGTAAAGTGCATGAAAAAATAAAAGAAAGACAGTTAAACAAACTCTCCGACAGAGAGCCCTCTTGATCCACCTTACGGTGAGATTCAAGAGATTTTGGTATTTTTAGGGTTTTGCAATATTATATCAAAGAAAGTAAATAAAACCTTGAACTAACTAAGTAATGAACTAAGCAACTTTTTCTATCTAACTTTAGTGAAAAGCAAAATTCTAAAAAATTTGAAACTATTCTATCCTATTCTACTTTAGCAAATTATTAAGCAAATAAAACATGAAAAAAGAAAGAGGCGATACAAGCTTCCCCCAAATGGGGAAAGAGGGGTGTGGGAGCCTTAATCCCACTTGCTCTTTATTATTTTTTACAAAGCTCTTGAAGTTTGGAGTCCTTTTGAGATCTTGAGAATGTCTTCAAGATAACCTGGAGAAGGGGGATGAAGAAAGGAGAAAAATGAATGTTTCTTGGAGCTTAAATCTTTAATTTTTTGCCAACATTTCTGCTTAACCTGTCATGAAAAGAGAAAAACCAGCGAGCTATTTTCCTGCAAAATGGTGGATTAAACAATACAATACACTAAAAAAAATACAAATAGTACTTGTGCAAATGATAAGACTTTTATGCTACTTCAAGTACTAACTAGATCTAAGTAAAATGCAAAGCTTTAACACTTCCTAGATCTAGAAATGAGAGCAAGTAAAATGCAAACGATTAACCTTATAGATCAGATTTTTGATTGCAAACATAAAGTGGAAGAATTGAAATTTTAATTTTAGGGTGAATAAAGGAGATAAAACCATTTGGATCCCGAATCTTTGAAACCACCCTGGATCTCAAATAGCATGCAGCTGCTAGAAACCTATGCTTGGCTCAAAAGAAAAGGAGATGCAACTTAGCTCAACCTTCTACTTGGTGCAATGGAGTGATCTGTAGACAAAGACTTATACACTTGCCAAAACGGGGATTAAATCATGTATTATTTACTAAATGAAATCACAAAAGCATGAAATATAACTGAATAAAACAATGCTCTTTTAGATTTCTGGAAGCAAATGAATAAATAGGTACTTGAAAGCTACAAATACCTATTTTTATGTGCTTTTATAAGCCCTCTAAAGCATGTATTAATACCCACAAATTAGCAAAAGCAAAGAAATTGAAATAATATCACCTCATTAACCGGAACATATGCATCCAAGATCTACACATCATGAGCCTCCAAAGCCTTTCTTTATTAAAATGGGTTGCATGAGAGCAACAAGCATTATAATATTTCACCAGAGGTTCTCTACATCAGTCATCCACCTTGATAGAACTGAAAGAGCCTCTATTTATACAAAGAGAGAAGGCTAAAACCCTAAAACCAAACCCCCATAACCTAGCCGGCTCGACACATAACTGAGAGCCCATACCTAAGAAATAGTTGGTGTGAGTGAGGGGTGGCCTCCACCTAGGCAAGGCGCCCCCACTCCCAACCCTAAAATCCACAAACCAACCACTAACCAGCCCACACGTGTGAGGGTGCAATCCTGAAGGAGAGAGAGGCGTGAGAGCTTGAAGAGGTGTTAACTGGTGATGCTAGGTGCCAAAACCCTTAGGGTTTGCACCAAACCTTCATTTCAATTATTGCACTACTCCGTACTGGTCACCAGACCAATCACAGCCCTCCAAATCATCCAATTCATGAGTTTAGTTGGAGATGACAAATCTGCTAACTAAATGTACCTTTAATGCTCTCCGATTGTTGACTGAAGAGGATTTGTGCCGAGTTGAATCATCATAAATTCCCAATGCCATGTCGTTTAGCCTTTTATTTTATTCAATTTGGTTAATTTTGGAGAGCTTTTTGATTTTCTCCAAAATATTTATTTTTAATATTTTAATTAATAATTTCTCCAAAAATTACTTTTTTGAGAAATTATTAATTATGAGGCCGAATGAACTTCTGAAACTTGGAGATAGCTGGCTGGCTGGCTGATCATGAATGATTTTTGGCTTAAGGTTAGATCCTTCAATCATTGAATTCGAGTTCTGGATGACTGACTTATTACAAAATTAAATTTTCCATTTAAATTATGGAAAAATTTAATTAAAAACTTAGAAAAAATTAAAAAATTAAAAAAATAAAAATCCAAAATTTGACGCCTCTGGTAAAATTTTTTCGGAATTTTTTCTGAGGGTCCTAGTGACTTAGGACATGGCCTTAGTCTGTTCTAATCATGTCTAGTAGGTTTATACATACTCAGTTGGGCTCTAATAACCCCCCAAGGCCCATAATTCAAAATCGGGCATTCCAGCTTTGGAGGAAGCGGGAGAAAACCTCGTCAATTATACTCGGCTATAGGCAAAGTATAATTGTTAAGGGCAAAAAACTCCCTGGAATACTTTAGTTGAAATTCTACGTCTTAGGAGACCGAACCACTCAAAACACCCTACTAGCACATTTTATTACAAACCCCGTGGGGCCATGGTCATAATTACTTAAAACAAAAACTGACTAGCCAAAATTGGCTAGGCACAAAGGCGGATCATCTAATACACTGGAAACAAACATTTATCATGTTTGTCAAATGGCGGCTCCTCAGGTAACCCAACTATGGTACAAATAAGTTGGCAACACACCTGCTATATTCGAAGTATAAGACTTGGGTTCTTTTATTATATTTTTGTCTCTGTTATGATCAACTTCTTTATATATATTCAAAATTTGATGTATTCAAAAGTCTTAAGCTCTTATTCTTATTACCTAAAGCTCCTCATTGTTTTATCCAACCTATCTTTTAATCCAACATCTACATACTGAGGTGCCTAAACTTTGTAGCCCGGTAGTCTAGTTCCGGACTTTAGGACAAATACCCTCCAAAAAAAATATAATGTTGCAAATAACAAAATAGACCTAGATTTTGCATAAATGGTCACAAATATCTCCTTAAAATTTGGCAATAAGAGGGAACATTGATAAGAACCCTAAACATATAAAAGATTTACCAAAAAAAAACATAAAAAGATGAGCAAATGCTTACACAATGATATTTATACTTGCAAATTGGGAAATGACTGATGGGAATCAATCCCCAATCGACAATAACTCGGTGATGGTAGATGGAAACACAATGAATCTACTCGTTGGCTCCAAGAAAAATGATAGCAAGCTCCTTTGCTCTCCAAACCCCTCAACTAGCAATCAAAATGACCAAAATAAAAGTAAAAAAATTGGTTCTAAGCTGGTTTGTCTGTGGCCTAAGCGATATTTTCCATTTACTCATGAATTTTCCTCCAAAATTGGCAAAAAACACGATATATTAAAAAATCACAGTTTTTAGGATTTGATTTATCATTGCTGCTTGGAAATCACGATATATCACAAACATTGCAATATATCGCCAATGTCTTCCACATTGATGATAATATATCTTTCCTTCTATACTTTCTTGACCACCTATGCTTGTAGTGTACTCTTGTTTATGCTATCTTCATAGCAATCTTACTTGCTTATTATTGTTATTCTTCAAGACATCTACTACTTAGAACGGCAACCTTTATACAACCATTTAAAATATATGGTAATTGAAGCAACACTTAATGAAAAGTTGAAATAAAAGAAAAGTTACTAACTATGATGCTATCAAACACATGGGAAGTTAAATATGACTTGATGATCTTAAATGGAACAACATCATAAGCTTGTAGTGTAGCAAGAGAAGAAAGCTAGACATTCGTTTTTATTTATATGAATTATTTTATGCTTGTAGGATTTATCAAGTTTTTGGAACCTTATTATATGATACTTATAACAAAACGGAGGCGAATTGGAGTTATATGTGGCCATGACATTTATGGAGTCACTGGGAGTAAGTTATTTATGGTTCCACATCCTTCTGTGCGAACAAATTTGGCATGTTCTAAAGATGAACACAGGTATATTGGAACTTTCTCTTTTTCTACATGATATGCAATGGTAATTTGAAATGCAAGTTTAACTTGTCATGCTCTTCTTTCTTGTCTTGATTATATAGAATATAGAATATGTCATCCAAACTGTATTCTTGGATAAATTGTTATAACATAGTTTGCATTGGTCAAGTTTAAGAAACTATTTTGACTCTAAATTAAAATAGCATAATGGGGCCATGGGTATATTTAAGTTGCTATAATATGATGGATGCGGAGCTGCACCCAAGAATAAAGATGACCGGCCTCTTATTGCTTTTTATCTGGCCTCAAAGTCCTAGGTCATGGATGGGGCCTTTGCCATTTGATTAATGATGATGTTGTTCTGTATCCCCATCAATGGGAATTAAAATATTTTAATGACTTCTTGGGCTTTATGGCACTTAGCTAATTTTGATATCACTAACCTAGTTTGTGATTGTCTGCTCAAATGATTTCATGTTTTGTTGGTTTGATGGACCCATTCTGACATATGCTTGAAGGATTAGTGTTGTCTATGGTATTTCTTAGTGTGAAATATTGAAGTCAAAGTTCTGCAAATGACAAATTGCCATGCCCTGCTTTTTTTTAATCTGAAAAATACGTGTCTTTTATTAACAGATAAATATTTACAAAACTAAAGATAAAAGCTGAAGGTTATATATGATGTTCCTTCTTTGATAGAGGATACACCACTCTTTCTTGCCAAAGTTGATGTTAAATTTTGACTTGTCATGCCCCTCTTTCTTGTCTTGATTATATAAAACACGATATTCAACTAATAAATTGATATAACATACTTTGTATGGGACAATTCTAAATTAAGATAACAAAATGGGGCTATTTAAGTTGCTATAAATAGATCGATATGGAGCTGTCCAAAAGCATAATGATTACATTCCTCCTCTCACTTTTTTTTGGCCTACGGGTCCTAGCTTATAGAGGGGGTCTTTTTCTTATGACTAATGATAATGCTGTTTTCGTATATTTTAATGATTTCTTGGGGTTTGTGGTGCAACCAAATTGATATAACTATGGTACTTTCTGTTGCTCTAGGGTGAGGGGTTTTTGATATTTTGATAGTCTGTTGGTTTATTGGACCTATGTTGATGTATCTCTGGAGAATTAGCATTGTCTATGGTATTTCTTAGTTTGAAACGTCGATGTCAAATAGTTTTGGAAATATCTCAAATTTCTTTTGATATTTTTGAGCTTTTCATATTGTTGATTTTTCCGATATTGTTCTAGTTTTTCATATTCAAGTTTGTGCTTTTCGATAATTTCAATAAGTTTATTTCTAAACCCTTGACGATATATTCCCCAAAATGATATTTGCTTGTTGCAGTCAAAGTTCAACAAATGATAGATGGGCATTCCTTTATACAGTCATCATGATGTGGTTACAGAGACTAGTTATCTATGCATCTTGGGTATATCCAAAGCATTTGAAAATCTTTGATATTATTTGACACATTTGCATGCATATGTATTGTGGATATTGTTGTTGCTTTTGCAAAATAAAATCTAAATTTTAGTATCTACCACCAGTTTTGTTGTGGCACGGTCGGTACATGTGCATGCATAGAAGTTGGAACATTAATTGAGTTTCCTCTGTATACAAACCAAACTAGAATGGGGTTACTGGATTAGTTATGATATTATGAATCTTGTAGTTTCCCCGTAGGGTGATCCTATCCACGATGGTAGAGGAAAGGCAACTAAAGTCACAATCTACGATAACTAAGACCTCCGAAAGAACTCAGATGTCACTCTAGTCAAGGATACCGACATTTCGGACTTATTGAAAGTTGTAATATCCCAAATACTGATATTCTCTAATGTTCTATGATAGTGCTGACTCGCACACTCAACCTCATACAAATTTGCAAAATAACTGTGCATGCAAACTCGCCATGCAAAAATGCCCTAAAATATAGCTGAATTAGGGTTAGAGGTTTGCAGAGAGAAATTAACACTTACCACTAATATTCTGGCTGATAATGACTCCAGAGATAGCTGCATGCATAAGGATCCGGATGGGTGGTCTAATAATGCTCTTTTCCTCTCGTGTCACCGCCCCACAGCACCGTAAAAACCCTCCAGACTGAAGGTTACGTTTTTGTAGGAGGAGAGGTCTGTGCGGGCTGAAACTTTCTGAGCTTGTCCGTATGCTGATGCCGGAGAGAATGCCTGATGCATGCGGAGGTTCTGAGACCTCTAGGCAGGGTAGTGAATTGCTTCAGAGAGGCAGCTACTCACGCCCCTGGAACCCCGAAACTGCTAATAACTGCTTCGGATGAGCACTGATGGATCTGATGATCACCGGGTG